>VNJU01008516.1:0-11799 GCA_008042675.1 Drosophila seguyi
CTGGTGGCCAACGACTTGGTTAAACGACGTGATAAAGTTTTGGTACTCGCAGTATTTGCCGTCAAATACCGGCAATGATAAGCGCGGGAGCTTAACTGCAGACGTGTGCCCAAAATTAACCGTGGATTCATTAATGCCGGTGCTGTTTGCTTCTGGACCAAGTTGTTCTTGAACGCAGACCTTGGCGTGGATATATAGTTCCTCTATTTCGAAGCGAGTATTGCGCTGCGACTCAGCTGGCTCCATCTGCTCTATGGCTTCCTGAGTGGATAAAGCAAGTTTAAAATACGATTCCAAAATCGACAAACGGCATGATAGTTCCAACGGAGATAAATTCAAGCCAGGTTCCACTTATCGTGCACTAGTTCGCTGATCCTTAAGTTGTTCCAGCGAAGACATTTTGCAGAAGACAATCCTTGCGAACGCTGGGTAGATAGGCTAACTCGATGCGCGAGTGTACGAAAGTTTGGCAGGGCAAGGGTCGTAAATGCGCGTGCGAGACTTAGAGCAAGTTAAAAAAAGGGGAGAACATAACCACAACCATCACCAAAAATTACCAAAAGAAAACTATCACGAGTCCTGTCACGGTCGCCAAAATTTTGAAACAAGAGCTTTTTCTTAAGTATAAATAATTAGTCGGATGGTGATAGTTTAGTAGTATAAATTTTAATGATGTTCAATGGTTATATCTCCTCACTTCTACTTTTCGTGGCGTAAAAACTTCAAAAATGATCTTAGTGTGTTCTATCTCTCTGATTTCTCTGTCTCTATCTGCCAGTCTTTCGTTGGTACGAGTTGGCAGCATCATTATTACATATGTTATGTAAACAACATTTAAGAGGCGCGGAATGCAAATATAAACAAAATTCTTCTAATTGGGTTTTGACCCAACAAACGTTAAATAGTAAAGTTATTTTTATATATGATTATTTATTTATTATTAATTTTTTTTATAAACAAAAAAAATGGCTCTTGTTTTTATTATTTATTTTAATTTATTTCCAATTTTTTTGTTCGTTTTTGTTTAAGCGTTTTTAATGCATTTAGTGCGCATAAAATTAATTCCCTTGTATCCACATACCATAGTTAAATAACTGTCATCGCTAACCCGAGCTCGCTCCGCTAGCCTGGAAGGCTAAACACACATGGACACACGCATACTGGCACACAGGAAAAAAACCTAAACTAAACCCACGATGCACGAGGGTTTATTTGCCTTCTGCCTAGGGTCGGACAGAGCCGACCGCATGGTTTGAAGCCCCGAGAGGCGTCCCAATCATTATTCCTGTTTTTCTGGCCACTCATGGCGGATGCCATGAGCTAGCTCAACACGCGGAGTTACCGCTGTATTTCGCTCAGTGCTGGTCCAAATAAAACAATTTAGACACCTTCGGTGGCTGACAGACTCCATCCCACGTCAGTCCACCGCGTCATCCAAGTCACCTTGTCCCAGTCTTTATACATTTTTTCTATAAAGAGACTCTGGCGGGACTGAGTTTTTATCCTGGCCAAAGAACTACTTCACAATATGGAATTTATATATATATTTACTTAACCTCTCCGTTACATTTATTTGCTTACTGGTTATTAAGAAATTTTTTTATTAATTTTTTTAACTACAATTGTTTCTTTTTATAATTTTTATGATTTTTTTATTTTTTATAATGTTTTTTTTTTTTATGAAAAGAGTATTTTAACTTATTTAGTTGATCAGACCAATGTTTTATTCCTATCATCAGAGATTGTGATGTTATCTCTTTCTCCGATGTCTTTAACTGTATAAGGATCGTACATTTAAAATCCAATTTATGACCTGTTTCATTAAAAAAAAAACTCGGTCTCCTATTTTAATATTAAATTCTACTCCCTTTTTATCATAGTGTTTTTTACTCCTAGCCTTACTCTCCTGTAACATTATTTGAGCTCTTTTACAAGCTACTTGTAGCCTATATTTAGCTTCCTTAGCGTAGTCATCCACGTTATACAGTGGGGAATCTATTGTTTTAAAATAATTTGGCAGATTATTTTGTTTGCCAAAAACTAACTCGTATGGACAATAATCATGTGCCCAATCAGTTTGGTCGACCGATATATATGGACGCATACATTCATTGAATGTTCTCTGACTTCGCTCGATTACTTCTTCTGGTTTTGTGTTATATTTAACCAGATAAACAATCTCTACTAGGTCACTGCAAAAGTTCATCAATTTTGTCAATTTTGTAACACTGTGTTATGTGTTATGCATAGATTAAGAACGTTAATCAAATTAATGAACATATGCTTTTCAGAACAACCAATTACTATAAGGTCATCCATGTACAAGAATGCTTGTGATGGCTGAAGGCCTGAGAACACTGGAGTCATCATCCTCTGAAAAGAAGTTGGCGCTATTTTTAAACCAAAAGGCGTCGCGTGAAGCGATACGAACCATTGTCCGTTGAAAAAGACGTTAAATTTCTTAAGTCCTCATCAAGTTCAATTTGATGGAATCCGGACAGTAAATCAAGACATGAAAAATATTTTGCTCTACCCAGTTGATCCAGAATAACATTAATTCTAGGTAGTTGGAATTTGTCAGAAAATAATTTTTTATTTATCTATCGATAGGCAATTACTACCATTTTTTACTATGTTGTGGCCACTTATTATCGATATATCAACACACCGCATATAGGCTCAGGGATGCCACCATTTCCGAAGAGAGCCGAATAAAGGTTCTTGACCCGGAATGGTTTAGAACCGTAACAACGGGTCTAACGATAGAAAGATAGGTATAGGGAGAAGAAAAAAGAAAGAGAGAAGGTGGCGCGATAGAGCAGTTAAATTGAAAGGGCTACGCGGGCGAAAGCGAGTGCGCTGTGACATTCTGAATTTAAAAAAAAAATTCGCGTGTGGCAGCAAATGGTGAAAAGTTTTTCCAGAGATAACGGAAAACGCCCCAGGAGCAAAGAAGGAAAAAAAAAAATACCGAGGACGGGAAGCCGGATCGGGATAATCCAAAGGTGAGAGGTCGTGGTCCGGAGGTGGTGCCCTAACTCAATGGCTTACATTTCCAGGCTCGACCAAATACGGTCCTCGCAGGACGAAATTGGCCAGGTCACGAAACTGGCCTGGCCCGAATTTTTCTCGGTTTCAGAAATTTCGCCGGAATTTTTTCTCTGCCGGATTTGGCCTGGCTAACCATAATTCTATATTCGCCCTAACCCCAACGGCGGCGACACATGCCCATCATCTGCCCTCTTAAAACAAGACTGGCCATAAGTGAAGACCGACACGCCTTCCGAGTGGCGGCACCGGGAGCCATCAGGCTTCAGACCATTTTTTTTTGTAGTTTTAAGTTAAATAATTTTTTTTTTAACATCCATCTGCATTATTTTTTCACCGGATATTTATTCCAATTATTTATTTATTATTATTTAATTCATTTCCTTTTATTTATTTATTTATATTTCTTTATTTGTTATTTATTTATTTTTATAATTTTTGTCCACTTCGTGCAGTGTAGTTTTTCTTGTTGGTGAATTTTTGGTCATTTTTATTTAATTTATTTCTTATACCCGAAATCCCCCGCAACCCCCCTTGAGAGCTCTTACGGGTAGGTTAAAACATAAAAATATTCGAAGGGATATCTTTAATTAATTAATGAAATTTTTGAGTATTTCACTCAGGGTCCAAAAGTTAACTAATAATAAATTCAATATTGTTACCACACCTGCACAATACAACGGAATGTTGATAATAAATTTAAGTTAAAAAGAAAAGAATAAATATGGAGTAAACGTTTTGGTTTGGGAGAAGGAAGATGAACTGGGGAGATGAGTAAATAAAGGTGTGTGTTTCAGGAGATAGGGGCAGCAGCAGGAAAATGGGCATGCAAGCAGACTGCACGGTAGGGAGGGATGAGCATGTGGCCTCCAGTACAGCAGGAGGAGGGATTGTGTTTATGTTTTTTTTGTGTGTATGAGTGTAAAAGGTTGGGATTTATTTTAGGTAAAAGATTACAAAAAAAATTGAGGTATTCGGTACCAAATACCGTTACCTCAAAAATCATCCAAAATTAAAAAACCAAATAGATTATCAAAAAAGATACTTTAATCTAGTCTTTATCTTTATCCGATTTTGGAAATATCGATTTTTGACCAAATGCCAATCGTTTGAACTTAAAGTTGCGATTTTCATAAAAAAGTCGTCCTTATTTTCCCAATAAAAAAAAAACTAAAAATCTAAAAAAAAACATACGATAAAGACTAGATATTTATGTATAGAATATCCACAGGAAATTTCAAGTCAATCGGTTTAATGGTTTTTAAGATATTTCTGGTACCGACTTCGAATGCATATTTTCGAGAAAAAAACGCGTTGAAAATTTGTCAATATATGGCGTTCCTTGAACGAACGCGTGCATTTTTGGCTATAACTTCCTAATTTTTTAGAAATTTGACTTGAAACTTGGACCAGACATTCTTAAGATATCAAACTTTAAAAAAATAAAACAAACAAAATCAATAAAAAATTTTTCTAGGTGTGGAAAATTCTTTGACAATTGCTCTAATACACCAAGTCATAAATTGGGAGGGCTCTGTAAAATAACTCCAAAATGAAAAAAGTCCCCAAACAAAAATTAAATAATTTCCCAAAAATTTGTATGGAATACACAAACAGCAAATTTTCTATATGATTTGATAGAATTTGGGGACTTATTTCATTTTTTTTTAACAAAATATGAAATAAGTCCCCAAGCAAAAAATTTCATAACGAAATAACTCCCCAATTTTAAAAATAAATAACTCCCCAATCATAAAAAAATCACACATGGAAAAATAAAAGAGGTCCCCAAAAATTTGTATGAAATACAACAACAACGATTTTTTGGATTAATATTTTATTATTTATTTTACGTAAAAAGATCTTACCTTTTTATACTCTTGCAGGGTATTATAATTATTTTTCAACGCAGTGACGGAGACATTTCCGACCCAATAAAGAAAATATATTCTTCATCAGCATCAACAGACGAGTCGACCTAGATATGTCCGTCTGTCCGTCCGTCCGTTCTTTTCTACGCAAACTAGTCTCTCAGTTTTAAAGCTCTCTGAATGAAACTTTGAAGATAGTCTTCTATATGCTCTCACTACTATATAAGTCGAAACGGGCGGATCGGACGAATATTTAATATAGCTGCCATAGAAACGATCGGAAAATTTTAATTCAAAAAATTATAACTTAGCCAATTTTTAAGATATTTGCATAAAATTTTAGATTTGACCATTTGGTATTATTTTAAAATTTCGATTTTAATTTAATCAAAATCGGATAACTATATCATATCGCTTCCATAGGACCGATCGGAAAATTTTAAGAAAACAAATCTAACTAACCCAAATTTCCACATATTTTCATAAAATTTTAGACGTAGCCGTTTTGTATTATTCCAGAATTTCGATTTTAATTTTATCAAAATCGGACTACTATAACTTATAGCTGCCATAGGATTATATATCTGTTTGGCTTTGTTGCCAGCAACATTTTTCGCCAACAACACTCTGGCAACATTTGTTTTATGACAGTACCCGAGAAAGCAAAAAAGTCAGAACATTTTTCTTCTTTTTTTCTTCTTCTTCTACTTACTGCAAGGGTATTTAAACTTCGGCATGCCGAAGTTAGCTTCCATTCTTGTTAATTTAATGTTTTTCAAAATATGTTAAAAATGTAAGAAAAATGCTTTTAGAATCAAACATAATAACTTGACCCTTAACTTTATTAAAAGCGCTTTTAATAAAGTTCGGTGGTAGCCAGGGTAAAGCCAGTAATTTATAAAACGTTATATTGAAGGATGTTTAGAATTTATCGTAAAGTGAAATATGAAAGACATTGACTAGCATTGCAAATTTATTAATGTCTTTTATATTTCACTTTACGGTAAATCCTTATTTTCGCCTGCATTGCTTAGATTAAAAACTCCAATTTGTAAAAAATTACAACATATCTTTTTAGATATTTCCCATATTTGTCGTTTTAATAAATAATAGAAAAAAATTGTTTGAAGAATTATCAATATGTATAAAGGAAAATAATTTCAATATGGAGCCAATAATAACGGATTATAAGGAAGGCTTTAGGAGAGCCATCAAAAATGTGTATCCAAGAGTAAAAACAGTCGGATGTTGGTACGCCTAATTTGGCGTTGTTACCGTAAGCACCAGAACTGCTTCGGTTTCCAATAACTTATTGAATGTCAATAAAAAACAGGAAAGGAAGCTAACTTCGGCATGCCGAAGTTTAAATACCCTTGCAGTAAGTAGAAGAAGAAGACAAATGTTTTGACTTTTTCGCTTTCTCGGGTACTGGCATAAAATAAATGTTGCGAAAAAAAATGTTGCTAGCGAAATATGTTGCGACCAAACTAAATGCAAATTTTACTAAAAATATGTGAAAAAAGGTTTCTTCCGATCTTATTCCTCAAAATTGTCCGATCGGTCCTATGGCAGCTATATGATATAGTTGTCCGATTTTGATCAAATTAAAACCGAAATTCTAGAATAATAAAAAAGGCCATGTCTCAAATTTTAAGAAAATATGTGGAGAAAAGGCTTAGCTAGATTTTTTTTTTTAAGTTGTCCGATCGGTCCTATGTCAACTATATTTTGATAAAATTAAAACTGAAACTCTAAAAAAATACCAAATGGTCAATTCTAAAATTTTATGCAAATATCTTAAAAATTGGCTAAGCTATAATTTTTTTCATTAAATTTTACCGATCGTTCTTATGGCAGCTATAAGATATAGTCGTCCGATTCAGCCTGTTCCGACTTATATAGTAGTGAGAGCATATAGAACTCTATCTACAAAGTTTCATTCAGATAGCTTCAAAACTGAGGGACTAGTTTGCGTAGAAACGGACGGACGGACGGACAGACGGACAGACGGACAGACGGACAGGCGGACAGACGGACATGGCTAGATTGACTCGGCTGTTGATGCTGATTAAGAATATATATATATATATACTTTATAGGGTCAGAAATGTCTCCTTCACTGCGTTGAAATACCCTACAAGGGTATAATAAATGAAATAAGTCCCCAAAAAAATCAATGATAATGATGAGGAAGGGATGGACCGTAGCTCTTAGTTTGAATGGGACGGTCCGGTCCCAGTTGCGGGACGGTCTGGTCCTAGTGGACTGTTTGGACGGCGATGCCAAGAAATGGTTGGAGCTGACGGTCCCCAACATCAGCACCAAGGTGAGTGTGCAGCTCCGCACCTGCCTACAGGATGACTTGCCAGTGCCGAACATCGTCACAGTATACCTGCTTCGCACGGCTGGGCTGACGATGGAGAAGTCCCTTGGGCTGCTCAATGAGCAGAACAAGGGCCTTTTTACAGAGACGTGGCGGATCGTCCCGCACCTTGAGTCTAAGGGCGGCAAGGTGCTGATGGGCTTCTCAAAAAGCGAGATATGCTGGTGAGCTTCAGGTTCGGCCAGCTCAAACGCCGGGATTAAAGATAGGGATCTTACAATTGTTAATGTGGGGGCTCAACCCACTTTCGTTACCAAAACCAGAGACGATGTTCTGGATATCACTTTCGGCAATGAAGAGGCTCCCGGTTGATTCGCAACTGGAAGCTTTCCTCACAACCGTCAATGTCGGATCACAGCATCATCCTGTTCAGCATTCAAAGCAACCTTAGCTTCAGCAGGGCTATCAGGAATTCACGAAGGACTGACTGGCCTATCAGTCCTGTCTGGAATTAAATCTGAGCAGGCTAAATCAGAGTAGGAGAGTATTCTCTCCGGAAGATCTTGAGCAACTCTCAAAAGTAGTAGGAGAGACAATCTTGGATGCATATCATGAAGCTGTCCCGATAAATCCATAGAGTCCAGCAGGGACAGTCCCTGGTGGAATAGGAAACTAGGGCTACTTCGCGCAGAAGTCAGAAAACTGTTTAACACAGCTAAAAAGAACAGCGCCAATTGGGGAATGTCTCTATAAATTTCTCAACAGAAATCTAGTAGCGGTGATGATCACTAGCGAGTGCGGGAGTATTTTGGTGGCGTCAGCATACTTCCCAATGAGACGTGACCGCTGCCCCCCCACCAGAGGTGCAGGATCTGGTACAATACTGCAGCAGAAAAAGGCTACCCCTGCTGCTGGGGTGCGACGCCCACGCGCACAGTGTTGCATGGGGGAGTACGGACACTAACAACAGAGGTGAGTGTTTACTAGACTATCTTGCATCTAGGGATCCTACAGTGTTTAATGTGGGGCCTGAATCCACTTTTATTACTAAAACCAGGACCGAAGTACTGGACATTACCTTCGGCAATGAGGGGGCTCCCGGCCAATTCGCAACTGAAAAGTCTCCTCGCAACCATCAATGTCGGCTCACAGGATCATCCTGTTCGACATTCATAGTAACCTTAGCTTCAGCAGGGCTATCAGGAACCCACGACGGACTGACTGGCCAGCCTATCATTCCTGTCTGGAATAAGATCTTACCAGACTGAACGAGAGTAGGAGAGTATCCTCTCCGGAAGATCTTGAGCAACTCTCAAGAGAAGTAGGGGAGACAATTTTGGATGCAAATCATGCAAGCTGTACCCAAAAAACTGTAGAGTCTAGCAGGGACAATCCCTGGTGGAATAAAAACTTGGGCTACTTCGCACAGAAGGCTGTTTAACACAACTAAGAAGAACAGCGCTAATTGGGAATTATACACAAAAAATCTGACAGAGTACAACAAAGATATCCGGTATAGTAAGCGCGCTCACTTTCGGAAACTTTGTTCAACCATAGAACAAGCCGCACCAGCGGCTAGACTGTTTAGGGCGATCTCAAAAGGCAAAGTAATATCTGAGCTTTGCCTGAAGAGAGCGGATTGTTCCTTCACAAAGGACGAGGAAGAGAAGGCGGAACTTCCTCTGCAAACTCACTTCCCTCTGTGCAGAACCATCTCCCATGTAGAAATCAGTTATGAAAGGATCCCCAACGGGAGACCCAACTAGAGCCTGGCTGCAGCAATCGTAACTGAGTATAAGATTAGGTGGGCAGTGAGTAAACTTAGCCCATACAAAGCTGGTGCAGAGATGTGAGGCTGAAATCCATTCGGGGCATAGTCATTGGGGGCGAAGAAATACCAATCTCCATTGAAGTCAAATATCTGGGTGTCATACTAGATAAGCGACTACTGTGGAGACCGCATGTGGATCATGCTGTTCGCAAGGCAGCTATAGCCCTAATGATCTATAGATCTCTTGCAGGGAAAAACTGGAGAGTGTCTCCAAAAATCCTAATGTGGATGTACGGTTCTATGGTGCGGCCCAGAGTCAGTTACGGAGCTGCGGTTTGGGCGAATCGCGCTGACCTTGATGTCACGAGAAGGCAACTGGGCAGACTCCAGAGACTTGCCTGCACGTCCATCCCGGGTGCTATGCCCACTTGCCCATCCACAACTCTGGATGTGCTGCTCGAACATCCACCACTGCACTTGTATATCAAGCATAGTGCGGGCAGATCTACCATGATGATAACAGGGGTTAGACCAGCTGACTCGGCTGCGACTGCAACTGACCTGTTATACTGGGTACCAGGGCATGCGGGGATACCCGGCAATGAAGTGGCGGACATCATGGCTAGAAAGGGGACGAGTAGGCCCCCTTGGGGAGCCATACACTCACCACACAGGAAATGAGGGCTCTTCGACCAGGGGACATCATCGCATTCTTGCGAACGATTGGAATGCTCAAAGAGCTATAGCTCGGACACTAGGACGAGGGCACAATATATCCAAGTGGTCGCAGTGCACTAACCTCTTTCAAATATTATTAGCATTATTATTATTATCGCCATTTATTTCATAGAGAATACACGGAGAAACTTACAAGATCCAAACAAAATCTAATAAACCAAATAATTCTCCGAAATAAATATAAAAGAAAATGAATGTTAGCTATTTAAGAAAGAAATTTAGTAAAATAAAGATAAAAATAAACTAACCTTAACTAATTGAGGTATTTAATTTAAGGGTTTTGTTACACGGTGCATTGTCCTGATGAAAGGGCGTTTTTTTCTTCTTCATGTGTGGCCGTCTTTTAGAAACTTCTTTCTTCAAACGCAATAATAATGCCATGTAGTATTCTTTTTCCTGTCTCAATATGATCGGTGAATAAAATTGCGTGCGTATTCTGATTCTGTGAATTTGGCCCGAATTATGAAAACAGATCATTTTCATTCAGGAAGTTCTAAGACTCAGACAAGTTATCGTACAAATTTCAGATTACCATCGCTGGATGGAATAATATGTTATGTCCATCAAAATAGCAAAGCAACTTTGGAAAATCAAAATTTTGGTTATGCCATTATTTGCCGTTAATTATTTGTGAACAATTTTGTATCCCTTTTATATGTCCTGTTAAGTCAATATAAAGTTAGCAGGGCAACTCCTAAAAACTTGAAGATTTGCCAGAATTTTTTGGCTTAGAATTTGCCGCTAATTATTCGTAAAAAAATAAATTCGTTTTTTAAGTTTTTTATATTATTCTTCAAAAACAAAGTTGCCTGCTAGTTTGTTATTAAGTTAGCAGGTAAACCCCCTGAAAACTTTAATATATTCAAAATGTTTTTTAGCCACAATTTGACTTTAATTATTCGTGACAGATGTAACGATTCAAAGGCCGATGTTGCAAGTCAGGGGGGGCGCAC
This sequence comes from Drosophila seguyi, assembly GCA_008042675.1. Taxonomy (NCBI): domain Eukaryota; kingdom Metazoa; phylum Arthropoda; class Insecta; order Diptera; family Drosophilidae; genus Drosophila; species Drosophila seguyi. The sequence goes on from VNJU01008516.1 coordinate 10,705, forward strand.
GCGTCTTGACCCGGCTGGGGCTCGTCGGCAAAAGGGTGGTATTCTTGCTCCCCTGAGCTTTGCCTTAAGTGAAGTCATAAAGTTCTAAATTGCGTGCTACGACGATAGAAATAAATAAAAACCAAACAAAACACATACACTGAGAGAAACTGGTGGGCACACTGGTCAACTAATTAGCTCGCTTTAGATGACTTTTAAGCGGCTTAGCCCTCCCTTCCATGGTCATCCTATTCCTTAATTATAGTATTCGATGACCCCTTTGGTTGGCCTGACTAAGACATCCCCAAGGAATTCATGCTAGCTGCAGGCAAAAATTAGACGCTGATTAGCACATTATAAAATATATTTTCTTAAAATTAAAAATACGCATATATAACAAAATTAAAATATAAAAAGTGGCATGACATTAATTAATTTGTATGGAATAAAAATTAAAATATTCTTGGCTTTCATGCGAATGAACATTAAAAATAAATCAAGCTAAAATTTCTCGCGGTGTGTAGAACAAAGATCGGACGGGACGCAAAGAAAACCGCTGAGAATTTTTGTCGGATACGGCACTTAAAATTTGGATTTCATTTATCTTTTCATAATTTAATTTACTTTCCGTTCGTAGACCGGAAATGCAAACTCTCGGTCAAGACGCTTTTAAATAAGCTTTTTAGGCGGCAGCTTTTAACACTGCTTAACAACTAACACCTTTTCACTCACTCCGTTTTCATCCCGCGAAGAAAGCGCTTTCCGGCGTAGACGATGTGATGAGGATGGCTGTGGAATATAAAAGAGAAAATATGCCTATTTCCTTGCCGAAAATTTGCCCTTCGCTTTAGCTTTAATTTCTCATCGGAATAAAATAGAAATTTTTCTCCGATTCCCTGTTCATCCGTCTAATCTCTTGTTTCACTTGCACTAGCCATTTAAAATTATTGACAAATTACACTTTGAAGCAAACATATTAAAACGATAGAATAAATAAATAATTAAAAAAACCACTAAAAACTAAATTAGATGACGCTTCGCCTGTCGCGGCATCGGCGGCACTTTGCTCGAAGGAAAAACAATATGGCTTTCACGCTCTCGGCAGCATTTCCATCC
>VNJU01008517.1:0-22379 GCA_008042675.1 Drosophila seguyi
CTGACCTGTTTTCCAGTCGTCAGGTCCCATGAAGGTTGTTGTTTTTGTATCCGGGCACGTTCTGGTTATCATGTAGTCAGATGTATTGCTCATGTCTCGACCGATTGAACTATGCCCGAATGCTTGTAGAGACATATTCCCTGATGCAACTAGGCGTTCTAATGCCTTTAATCAGTTGCGCGTGGATATCTAGGGAATCGATTCCGATTATGGTTTCAAGTGCTTTTGTGGGGGTTGATCTCAGCGCCCCTGTTATGCAGAGCAGTGCCTGCCGCTGAGTTCTCTCCAGGAGCTTGTTATAGGTTTTCTTTTCCAAGGCTTGCCACCACACTAAGACTCCATACAGCAGTGTCGGACGCACCACCGATATATAGACCCAGTGCATTAGAGCGGGTGAGAGGCTCCATGTGCTGCTAAGCATCTTCTTGGATATATATAGTGCTATGGTGGCCTTCTTTACCCTCTCTAGTACATTGGGCTTCCATGTCAGCTTGTTGTCTAGTACAATGCCGAGGTATTTCACTTGTGTTTTCGGGGTAAGCGTGTGACGCGCCGAACGCGCACATAAATAATTAGAAATAAGGATAGCCGTAAGGGAAATAAGATAAAGGAAGAAATATAAACTGAAGTCAAAACAAAGAAGAAGAAACCAACACACAAACCCGTTTTAAATTCAAACCGGCCACGCGCGCGCGCCGTGATGGGAAATGGAGGGTCACACTGGGAAAAGTGGAGCGGGCACACTGAAGGTGGCTAAAGCCCTTTGGAATAGGCGGGCACANACCATGGAGGCGGTGCCCCAATCGGATTGTACCCGCCTACAGCTTAGAAGATTTCTTATCCACATGCTGATGGCGGGGGGCGTATTGGCCGCTTCTAGGCGGTCCATTATAGCGTCTGTGGTAACGTTGTTAAATGCTCCGGATATATCCACGAACACTCCGAGACCATATTCTTTATTGTGCAGGGCTTTCTCAATGGTGGCTACTAGTGAGTGTAGTGCCGTTTCCCGCTTTTGGCAGGAAGACAATCCTAAAGGTCCTCCATTGGGTAGGGATATAGCCCGTGCTTAAGCAGGCTGTGTAAATAGCGTAAAGCCATGGGGTGATGACTTCTTTGGTCACCTGTAGCATGGCTGGGAATATTCCACCCAGTCCTGGTGCTTTTATTTCCTCAAAGGAATCTATAGCCCATTGGATTCTTTTAGAGGATATTAAATTTGTTGGGAGAGGCTCTTCTTCAGTTGCGAGTTTCTGGTGCTTGTTGGCATCGGGTACCTCAGTACATCCTGGGAAGTGCGCCTGCATTAGTGCTGTTAAGGCCACTTCGCTGCCTTCAGTCCACTTTCCGTCATCGCGCTTGAGCTGACTCTGTATGGTAGGTTGCTTCGATAGCAACTTCCGGAGTCTAGCCGTTTCTGGGGCCGTCTCGATATTGGAGCAGAAGTTTTTCCACGAGCTTCTTTGCGCCCTGAGTAATTCCTTATTGTAATCCCTTAGTAGGGTTTTGTATTCCTCGGTGACAATATAATTTTTCGCCTCTTTGGCAAATTTGAAAAATTGTCTGAGGTTATTGCGTAGAAGCGAGAGGTTCCTGTTCCACCAGGGTGGCTTGGTCCTCTTCCTGGCTCTAGATGTCGGGCATGCCGCGCGTTGCGCATCTAGTAACTCCTTGGAGAGGGGGTCTAGGGACTTTTCTATGTCTTCCGCGGATTTTACTATGCCCGGACCAGTCGCGAGTCGTGTCGTGATCGTCCTTTTAAACTTTCCCCAGTTCGTGTTCCGGGGGTTCCTAAAGACGGTTGGTTTGGGAGAGTGATCGAATTCATATTGGAATTGAATGTATTTATGATCTGAGAAGGATGGTCTCTCAAGTACTCTCCATTCTGATACCATAGTACATTGTTCTCTTACGAACGTTATGTCTAGCACGTTCGAGGAGGTGGGACCTACGAAGGTGTGCTCCTCCCCCACGTTTGCTATATAAAGGTTAGTAGATAATAAAAAGTCGAAGAGTGACTCACCTCTGTCGTTTATATCGGGGCTTCCCCACACGCAGTGGTGTGCGTTGGCGTCTGCGCCCACGAGCAGTTGCTGGTCATTCGGGCTGGCTTCTACCATGCTCCTGAGTTCTTCCGGTGGAGTTGCTCTGTCGTGAGCCGTATAGCAAGAAGCTACCAGAAGGCGCCGTCTTTTGCCTTCAAGCATCACAACAGTCAGGTCATCCGTGCTGTAATGAAACATAAGGTTAGCATGGAGACCCTTCCGTACGAGTACGGCGGTTCTATTTCTGCTTACCGTTGGTGAGTAAAACACATGGTGTGATGAGGACTTTAGTCCGGCAATGGAATTGCTCGAGGCAATCCACGGCTCCTGGACCAAAGCTATGTCGACGGACCCTTGCTCCATGGCGATCAGGAGTTCCGCCGACGCGACCTTGCTTTTATGGAGATTGAGCTGCAGCACCCTGAGTGTCATGGGTACTGGACTCATCTCCATTCGACGGGTTGACTGTGAACGTCACGTCACCGTCCTCCGCGTCGTCTTCGTCTAGCGACAGTCCCTGGGCGGCGTCCACGATGGTTTCCAGACCAAGGTCCTTTTCCACCTTGCCTGCCTTCAGGGTTTGAGCATCCTTATCCCCGGGATGGCGCTTTTTGAGGCGCAGGTAGACGTTACCCATGCCCCACGCCATCTTCCCGTATCTAGGATAGAGGATGTCTTCCGCCTCCTTGTTTATCTGGAGGACTGCACTTTGGCCCCCCTCCTTGGGTAATGGGGTCACAAGGTAAAGCACCTTCCAGTCCGCGGTTGGAATGTCCGGATTCTGCCTTTGCAGCAGCTTCAGCGCCCGGTCTTCTTGGATTGCGATGGGGAAGAGTACCTTCGCCTTAGGAATGGATGGGATTAGCTCCCTGTCCACCACCTCCAGCTGGGCCCCCTCCCACAACGCCATCGTTTTGCGTCAGCCACTTTCTCGTCGGGTCATCCCTGCACTTCAGGATTTTTACACCGTTCAGCCACACAGCACCATCAAAAGTGGGCATGGGGGCCTCGGGGTCTTCCTCCATCCGTGCAAGCAATGGTTCGACGAGTCGTGCAGCACCAACCTCCACCGCGGCTCGGTCATCTTGCCGGCTTCATCGCTCCTGTCAATGAGTGCCACGGTCAAGTGTCGTTTGGTCACCTCACTGACTTTCATCGTCGTCTCCTGCCTCCTCGCTTTCTGGGGAGGGGCTGCCACCTTAGGCCCGCGTCGCCGCTTGCTCCCCGGTGCGTCCTTATTGGCGCTCTCGGCCGAGCGTTGCCTCTTGTTGGCAAGCGACTCCTCCACCTTGTTGGCGAATCCGCTCGTTGACGTTATGTGTGGGGGAGGTTGGCGAAGTGCAGCCTGCCCTCTGCGACCCTTTGCTCAGTCCAGGTAAGCTTTGCCTTCTCCTGTGGGGATAGGGCGGTTTTTGTCTGGAGCCGGCTATGGATGCGTAGGGCAGCCTTGTACTGCGCCTTAGCCTTCATCCCCTCGCTTGAACGCTTCGGCCGGTCCCTGCGCGGGGAGCTGGTGCCTGGTTTCGGCGAGCGGAGAAGGCTTTCCTCCTCTTCTTTAGAGAGCTGCAAGCTCTCCAGGTCCGAGTCTGTATCGACTATGGCACCTGAGCTTAGCTTCCCTTGCGCTTTAGTGGCAGTAGCATTGCAACTGACTTGACCTGCTCCCGTCAAATCAGAGGTGTGACCGCTGGCGACACGCAGAGGGGATTGCTCCCCTCCGTGCCCGCCGGTGGTAGCTGTCACGCCTTCCACCGACGTTTGGGCCAGCCCGAGTTGCGTTGTTTTCCGTGTCCATTCAGAAAGATACACTGGTTAGTTTTCCGGGGAACCACCCACTTGCGTTTTATGCCTAACCGCCAGGCTTGCGTTTTATGCACCCCCACCCATGGCAGGTGGTTCATTTCCTCCGGCTTTTGAGCGGGAGGAATTAAACCGCTGCCTTAGCTAGACACTGTATTACCGCAGACGGGGCAAACAGCAGCGCATTACCCGTTGTCCGGGATAATACAGTGCTCATTGCCCAGCCGGCACCCGGAGGGTTCAGATGGAGGATTTTCGCCAACCGAAACAATAGTTAAATATAGAGGAAATTGCACAACTGAACGTCAAACTGTAACTGTAAAACGGTAAATGTAATATGAATAGCAAAAAGCAATATTGTATGATTTGTATAAATGATTTACATAACTCTGTTAGTTTTTCCCTTTTATCTAATCAAATTGGATTAATTTATAATTCAATTGTAAGCTGCAAGGGTATACAAACTTTGGCTAGTTTGGAAGTTAGCTTCAATTCTTGTTAAAAAATAATTAGAAATAAAACTTATTCTAATATTTTTAAAACATTTTTACATTACTTCACGTTAACGACCCATATTGATTGGAGAACAACTCACAAGAAATTCCTGTGTAATTATTTCGTTATCCTTGTTTTCTTGGGGACTAGAGAATTGAATTGCACCTATTTATGCATATGCCCCATGGTACTCAAGCACAATGTACATATCCAACAAAAGGTACTTTGAATTTTTATTTGATCAAAATCGGACTACTATGTCATATGTCTGCACTAGGACGAACCGGTAAATTTTGACGAAAAAAGAAAAAACAAGAAAGGAAGCTAACTTCGGCATGCCGAAGTTTAAACACCTTTGCAGTAAGTAGAAGAAGAAGTAAAATGTTCTGACTTTTTCGTTTTCTCGGGTACTGGCATAAAATAAATGTTGCGAGAGAAAAATGTTGCCAGCGAAGAATGTTGCTAGCGAAAAATGTTGTGAGCAACAAAATTTAAACCGAAATTCTGGAATAATATAAAGTGGCCATGTCTCAAATTTTATGAAAATTTGTGGAAAAAAGGCTTAGTTAAATTTTTTCCTCAAAATTGTCCGATCGGTCCTAAAGCAGCTACACTACTGGCCAACAAAATAAGTACATGAGAATGTGGTTTGTTTAAAGTCTCAAAACTTTATTGGTAACCCTAAGGAAAAAGTAGCCTTTATTATTAGTTTTCGACCATACCCCAAATACTAAAAATAACTAACAAGGGAGTTTTTCATTTTATATTTAAGGACTGCGATCGATTTTATGCAAAAAGCATGAAAACGGGTTGGTCAAAAAAATAAGTACAGACATTCTTTTAGGCCTAGAACAATGAAAGTATTGAATATTTTTCACTTTTTTCGTCTTAGTAGTAAACTAATACTAGTATCCGGTATTACTACCCTTAGTTTGTTAAACTTTCGCTGTTCGTTTTGGCATACTAGCAAAAGTTTCATGGCAACTCAGTATTTGAATCTAAAACCCGGTTTCTTCAAGAAATCTTCACAAATCTTCTGCACTTTGAATTAGACTATCTGCAAAGTTTCATTCAGATAGCTTTAAAACTCAGAGACTAGTTTGCGTAGAAACGGACGGACAGACGGACATGGCTAGATCGAGTCGCCAGTTGATGCTGACCAATATATATACTTTATAGGGTCGGAAATGTTTCCTTCATTGCGTTGCTAACTTCTGAATAAAATTATAGTACCCTGCAAGGGTATAAAAAAGGAAAAAAAAACTTAGCCAGTTTTCAATATATTTTTATATATTTATTATTATAATTATTTTACCCTTGCAGGGTATTATAATTTTAGTCAGTATATATAAAGTATATATATATTCGATTGAATCTCAGCGGAAAATAATGTTATATCTGTATAATCAGGGCGAATCGAATACTAAGAATGGGGAACTTATTTATAGAAGCCAGTTTTACCAAGCCAGCATTTCCCAGGGCTTTTAGGGAGCCTTATCAATGCAGAGCTCTAAACACACTTGCCGACTCAAGGCTTTGAACGATCAGCAATGCGGGAATATCGTCAAGAAGGTGAAGTAAAACCAAATCTTTGTGGAAAAAATTGGACAGACGGGTAAAAAACGCTCAATTTCAACGAAGGTTCACCTGTAGGTGGTACCTAAGGAGGAATAGTGGTATATTCGCTCAGAATTCACCCAAAATGTGGTTTCCTTAATGCCAAAACGTTAGGAAGCTGTTATAAAAGTTAAGGGCTTATCCACAAAATTTTAGGTTACGTTAAAAATCGTTTATTTTTTATTATTTTTAATATTTTTGGTTAAGTGTGCCAATAATTAAGGTGCGTATCAAAATGATAGCACACTTTTAAAACTTGCGTTTCTTCCCTCGTAAAATTTGCCTGTACTGGAATATATTAAAAGCAAGTATGACGAAAGGGAGGATAAGTCATAAGCAATGCAAATTTACCGTTATTGGCTATTCTTAGCATTTATTTGAAATATGCCGTTAGTTTTGCGTAAAGACGTAGAAATTTGCTAGCTTGCAAGTGTATCATAATTATAGCACACCTAACGAAAACAGACGCTGACTTGTTGAGACTAAGTGATTTAAAATTTTTTTAAATTCGCAATAGCAACTGAATTCATTTTAAATAAAATGGGTCGTGGTTCACTGCTTTGTGAACAAGAAAAAGGCTCAATTCTTGCCTTTTCGAAATCTGGCTTGAATATAAGTGAAATATCGCGTGAAATCGGTCGCAGTCGCAAGGTTATTGCCAATTTTTTAAGGAATCCAGAAGAATATGGCAAAAAACGCAGTACCGGTCGAAAACCAGTCATAGATCACCGTACCAAGCGACGCATTGTCAAAAAAGCCAGTAATTCTTTTGTGTCGTGCTCCAGACTTGCCTCGCTAAGTGCAAGAAAAGTGTCCAAAATGACGGTTTGGAGAGTGCTAAATAAGTCTGACCACATTGTGAGAGCTAAACAAAAAAAAATACCTTATTTGAGAGCCCGTCATAAGGCAGCTCGGATAAAATTTGCAGAAAATAACTTGGCAACAAACTGGGCCTCGGTAAAAAAAATTGTAGTTTTTTATTTTTACATTCCTAATCAAATATATTTTATTTAGGTTATTTTTTCGGATGAAAAAAAATTTAATCTGGACGGTCCAGATGGGTTCCGCCATTACTGGCGGGATTTAAGAAAGGAGCCCTTGTATTTTTCGAAAAGAAATTTTGGTGGTGGATCTGCAATGGTATGGGGAGCTTTCAACAAGTTTGGCAAGCTTGATTTACAATTTACAAGCTCCAGGATGAATAGTTCAGATTATATTCAAGTCTTAGAGAACAGTTTACTTCCATTTTTAAATGAAAATCGTGAAGCCCCGTATATTTTTATGCAAGACAATGCAAGAATCCACATCAGTCGCATGACAAAAACATTTTTGCAAGAGAGCTCAGTGGAGTTGTTGGAGTGGCCAGCATGTTCACCGGACTTAAATCCGATTGAAAATATATGGGGTATTCTCGCCAGAAGAGTGTATAAGGATAACACTACATAGCAGCCTTAAAAGCGCGATTTTGAACCTCCTGGAACCCCAGTTGTTGGCGAATCTTATAGATTCAATGAAAAATCGAATTTTCAACGTCGGAAAATCCAGGGGATCGACTATAAATATCTAATTAATGTTATTAAATAGATTTTAAGAGTATTATTGTTCCTTTCTTTAATTTTAAGACTTAAAATGAAGAGTGTGCTATCATTTTGATACGGTTGCAAAAGCCAATTTTTGCTATTTTCTTCAAAAAAATAAATATAAAAGTTATAATAATAAATAATTTTGGTTAAAAACGGTTAACCACATCGATTTCATATAGTGAGAGAAGATTCATGCATTACGGCAATATATCTTGAAAATTATTTAAAAAATACAAGGTGTGCTATCATTTTGATACGCACCTTATGTTCAGGGAAAATTAGGTTTTTTTTAATATTTTTAATGTTGCTAATTTAATGGAATGATATGCAAAAAAAAAAATTAAGTTGGTTAAGTAGGAAATTGATCAATTTTGTTTTATTTAAATATCACCATTCTTCATGGAGAAAACACTTCGAAAGACTGACAAGCAAACTGTGACAATATTAAGTTCGTCACTGTAGCTATTTATATTATTTTAAATAAAATTGGATCCAATTAAAAGCTGCCAGTATACAAACGTTGGTGTGATTTTATTATTAAAAAAAAACAGGTTTTCCCCAACTATTTTATAAATATGCAAAATAATAATTATTGTAAAGCCATTACTAGCAGAATGCGTTTTCTTCACTCAGGCATTGAGCAAAAAGTCCGAGTGCGACCGACTGCATTGTATGTATAAAAATTTTACTCGTTGGCTCTACGCGTCATTCAACTTTGTAAATTTTTCTTGTACGTACATACATACATACATATGTATCTTTCCAATATCTTTGCAAAATGTTATGTAATTAAAAATAAAATAAAATTAAATTAAATTAATTCAAAAAATTTAAAACTTCATTTAATAGGAAATGTTTATTAAAACGAAAACTACTAATTTTGTATTTAAATGTTCAGATGTTACACAACGTTTCACTGTGCATGCAAAGGTAAACAAATAATGCAAAAGACTTTTTGCGTTCACTTTTTCAGTGAACTTAACTTCCATTTCTCTTTGTGCGCTGTACGCTCAGAGAGCCTCTCCCGATGGGGTCAACATACAGCGCTCAGAATGAAAAAAACGAAGAGAATCAGAAGGCTGTTGCTCAGAAAGAAAACTTGTGTGCACGATTTATGCGGTTGTTCTTGCGAGTAAGAGTAAGAAAAAAATAACCGTCATTTGCGAGCTCTGAAAATAAGTGATAAAAAGCAATTCAAAAACAAGAAAGGAAGCTAACTTCGGCATGCCGAAGTTTAGATACCCTTGCAGAAAGTAGATGATAAAGAAGAAGAATGTTCTGACTTTTTCGCTTTCTCGGGTACTCTCATAAAATCAATGTTGCTAGAGGGTTTGCTGGCGAAAAATGTTGCAAGCAACAAAGCCAAACATATTTATATATTCCTATGGCAGCTATATGATATAGTGGTCCGATTTTGATAAAATTAAAACCGAAATTTTGGGATAATACAAAATGGCCATGTCTTAAATTTTATGAAAATATGATGAAAATTGGCTTAGATTTTTTTTCTCTAAATTTTCAGATCGGTCCTATAGCAGCTATATGATATAATTGTCCGAATTAAATAAAATTAGAACCGAAATTCTAAAATAATACCAAATTGTTAGATTTAAAATTGTATGCAAATACCTTAAAAATTGGCTAAGTTATAATTGTTTTCATTAAAATTTACCGATCGTTCCTATGGCAGCTATATGATAAGGTCGTCCGATCCGGCCTGTTCCGAATTATATATCTTCAAAGTTTCATTCAGATAGCTTTAAAACTGAGGGACTAGTTTGCGTAGAAACGGACGGACGGACAGACGGACATAGCTAGATCGACTCGGCTGTTGATGCGGATCAAGAATATATACTTTATAGAGTCGGTAATGTCTCCTTCACTGCGTTGCAAACTTCTAACTAAAATTATAATACCCTGCAAGGGTATAATAAAAAGAAAGGAAGCTAACTTCGGCATGCCGAATTTTAAATACCCTTGCAGTAAGTAGTAGAAGAACAATAAAAATGTTTTGACTTTTTCGCTTTCTCGGGTACTGACATAAAATAAATGTTGCCAGCAAAGAATGTTGCCGGCAAAAAATGTTGCGAGCAACAAAGCCAAACTGATATGTATATTCCTATGGCAGCTGTATGATAAATTGATCCGACGTTGATAAAATTAAAACCGAAATTCTGGAATATTCCAAAATGGCCATGTCTCAAATTTTATGAACTTATGTGGAAAAATGGCAGTTAGTTTTTTTTTCCTCAAAATTGTCCGATCGGTCCTATGGCAGCTATATGATATAGTTGTCCGATTTTGATAAAATTAAAACCGAAATAATAACTAGAATAATACAATAATATTTACAACTTTATACAAATATAATGAAAATTGACTAGGAATTTGTTTTTTTTTTAATTTTTTTATCGTTCCTCTGGCAGCATGTGATATAATCGTCCGATCCAGCCCTTTCCGTCTTATATAGTAGTGAGACCATATGAAGACTATCTGCAAAGTTTCATTCAGATATCTTCACAATTGAGGGACTAGTTTGCGTAGTTTGTTTTTGAAAACTTTAATAAATACGGTATACCAAATTTTTTCTTATTTGCACCTTTATTTTTTTGTAGTAACTTTTATTTTACTCATATCTCTTATTTGCGATACCTGGTTGTAACGGTTTTGGGTCTAAAGAGAACTGGACTATGGAAAGATACATTAAGTTTTTTTAATACTGCGAGTTCAGTACGGTAACCGAGCCGTTAAATAGCATTAAATGTAGGTATAAAAGTCTATTGGAAACCAACTGAATAGCGAAAGGGTGCTTCCAGTAAATAGCAAGATCCGACAATGGAAAAATCTAGAAACATTAATCAGAGTGGACTGATAGCCAAAAATAAGAACATTTCGAAAGTCATTTCTCTCTAGATATATATAGAGATCCATCAATTGAGGCACCTTTAATAAGTTATTGAAGCCAAAGGATTATACTCATTTTACTAATTAGCTCATTATTTAAATGAATTTTTACTTCAAACCTGTTTTTCTTAGTGCTAAGAAAAATAATAAGCTGCTGGATTAAATCCATAAAAACATAGCAAAAGTATATAACTTAGGTAATTTGATTGATTATTTAAACTATTTTAGGGACTGGCGCCAACTATTAGGCCCCAAGTAAAATACTACCTCAACAACGGCTGCGGCTCAAGTGCAACTGGCAATCTTCACCAAACTGATTTTTCAAGACTAAAAGTACAGGACCTGGTGCCCATTAGTAATAATGTAAGTGTCAAAACTAAAGTAAAACCTTTTTATATTTATCTATATACGTTCTCCCCGTGCAGGCTGATCTCGAGGATTGGGTTGATGACAGTGTCGGTGGGTGGGAGGAGCTGGACACCTCCCAGACGAAACAGATCCTGCGCGAGAAGCGGCGCGAGTTGCGCCATCAGCGTCAACCTACCGTCCGGCCTGCCCCTCCCACCGTAGGCGCGCAACGGCTAAGCGATGTGCAACGCGTGGCGTAGTTGTTGGTTCACTACCCCTTACCCCTCGCCCACTACCAACCCATTCCTCTTGTTCATTTGACCATTCCTACTCGTTCCTAATATTATTTTGTTCGATTTTGGATTGATTTAGTTGATTGACCACACAATATAAATATTGCCTTCCTCCACTCGCATTTCCCTTTCTCGGTTAAGCCTCACTTCCCTATGGGTCTGTGGTTGGACAGGCTTCATTGGTCTTGGCTACGGAGACAGATTGTATAAAAGACACGATCCATAAAGGCAATTAAAGCTGTCAATACGATGTCGCTACCGGAGCTGCTGCTGGTCGTCTTGATTGTTTCGTTTGCGGAAAGCTACGACCGTAAGGTTAACTACTGGGATGCGTTTGTTTCTGGCAAGCTCCTTGAGCGCCTGAATGTCCTCACTGACGTGGACCAGTCAAAAGTGAACAAGTTACCTGAGAATATGAAAGTTCTAACATCCACCACAACCATTCGAGCACAAGCTAAGTCGGATGAATATTTGGACATGACTATGGACGCTGATGTGGTTAATGAAGAAGTGGACAACCCAAATGCGGAAACCAGTCATGGGGGATATTCTGATGAGGTGTACGAACGTAACTACGAAGACTTTGTAAAGGAATATTTTGATCGGGACGCGGCTGTGGCTAATACTAATGACACCATGGAACTGCAGGAGGAATCTGTGGAACCCACTAATACAAATCACAATCGTTGCCGACGTGTTAATCGAAAGGATGGCAAGTTATGCGAGGTATGTGTACAGCTTAAGAACAACGAGGTGTCCGAGACGTGTAGCTACTCCCGTGAAAACCAACCAGAGCAGTATGCCTACGGTAGTGACACCCATTACAAGCGCTATCGCACCGATCTGCAAAAAGGAATGGAAGATTATGAGATACTGAAGCCTGTGGCCCCTAGCAGCTTATGTTTGCGCCACCAACAGGGAAACATGATCTGTTATGAGTGTAAGGATAGCAAAGACCAGAAGACCAAACGCTGCTACGATGTTCAGGTCTGGAAGCCTAACAAAAAAAACAAACGCAAGCCGAGATTCCAGTCGGAGCAGGAGTAGAGTATTAATAAGTGCATCAAGAGTTAAAGCTATATTCCATTGTAGTTATATTTCACTATACCTATTGATGACCATAATTGTTAACACAACTGATTCGCCTTCGGAAGTTAAGTAGTCATAAGGCACTGAGGCTATTTTTGTATCCCCGTTTCCCTTTAATTAGTAACTTTACAAAATAAAACTAAATTTTACATTATGCAGCTCAAGATTTAATAAAACGATAAAAATTTTTGTGTACACTTAGCTAAAGGCAAAAACTCTTAAACAGAGAACCTAATGTTTGTACTTAGTGATAAATAATTTTTTTTTTAATATATTCAAATCTATTCGTAAAACAAAAAGGTTCTTTTTATTGAATTAAACATTTTTTTTATTAACAATTACTTTTTACATTGCAGGATTTTTATTTGCTTTGTAACTGTACTACAAAGAATTTTAATTGTTTATTTAAAACTAATGCAATACTATTATTTGGGTTTCGTTAATAAAAATTCTAATCTCTTTATGGGAAATAAATATAACGAAAATGTTGACAATATTTCTTTACATTTAAAAATGTAACATTTATAGAAATACTCGTAGTATAGTCATCAGGCTGCGGGGCCAGGCTGGATTATTTCTGCAACAACTACAATAAAAAAAAATCTAAAAATAGAAAGACAAATATTAAATGTATGTATGTGCAAAATGTAATTAACCTGTAGCAACGATTGGTCAATAATTCATCAACCCATATGGCGGTGTGTTGATTAAATGTTGATGACAAGCCCATACAAACGTTGATGAATTTTTGTATGGCATGTCCGCTCCTGAAATCAACACTAACACTTAAGACCAAAAATTCATCGTCATTTATACCAAAAATCCATCAACCAATATTTGATGAATTCATAAACAATTAATCAGCAATTAATCAACGATTCATCTAGGAGTTTTTAAATGTATTCATTTATTAATTTTCTTTTTTTCTATGTATTTTATAATAGTAACAATAATAATTTAAATTGAAAGGAACTTATATTCAAATTAACAAAATATTTGTATATATTCTAAGGACCCATGTAATCAACAATTAATCAACGATTCATCAAAAATGAATCAACGATTCATCAAGGAGTTTTTAAATGGCTGTTTGAAAACAAGGAAAAAATTTTGTTTTCGTATCGGGATTGTGGACAAGAAAAATGTAGTGGCGACGCATATTGGGCCGGACGGCCGAAAGAGGAAAAAAACTATTTGAACGCACCTCAGGGCTCTAAATTATGCGGCCAGCTCTACCTTTCATGTCTGCCTTTCAAGTCAGCGTCAATCGACATATGATTTGAAACTTTCTTAATATATTTAGAATTTAACTAGAGTCGGTTTGGCTGGCTGCTCCGCTGTATATTCCTTCTTAAATTGGTCGCTTGTCTGGTCTCGAGGGATAAGGTGGCACGCGCCGACCTTATATTGTCACAAAAAATCAAAAATCAAGTCGTTTCTCCACTTTTGTATGCACTTTCCGAAACTAGCACGTATTTTCCATGTCACTGCTATTCGCCAACTTCTTTCTGCTTCGCTTTGCGAAACTTTTTGCAGAGTTTCAACTTCTTTCAGAAGTTTTTGGCGCGATCGTCCTTTCTCTATCGCTCTCATGAGCGCGTGCCAAATTTTCGAGGTTAATTTAGTGGCGTGATCTCGCGATCTCTCGCTCTCTTGGCGTCGGTCATGTGACTACTTTTTTTTGTGGTGAGTTCTGCTGTGTGTGCCTGTATGTGTGTGCCTGTGTGCGGTTTAGCCTTCCAGGCTAACGCAACGAGCTCAGCCCAGCTCGCGTACGGTCCCTCTCTAGCGAACCGCCTCGTTCTAAGTGGCAATCCGAGGTGTCCGTGATCCAAGCCGACGAGCAGCTTCGGAACCACGTTGCTGTAAGGTTTCATTGGCAGAAGCGCATCCTTATGCACGCCCTCGACATCTCGTCGACTCAATGTCTGCATCGGCAGACTCAGACTCGACACGGCATACACGTTCCTCAATGCGTGGCGAGTGGGCTTTTCAACTCCTCTTATGTTCAGACTCACCACGTTGGTAGGCTTTCTGGTTGCCCTACCTCCATTGGATGTTTAACTGACGACGCTCTCCTTGTACTCCAAGATCGATCATCGTGACGGAGGATGCTTCTTCTAGGAGCGCATACGTATCCACTTTCCGCCCAGCTCCGTACAGCGTAACTGGCAGTATACGGAACAATAGACGTCTTCCTTCGGCGTCGACGCAGCTCAAATTCCTTTGCATGTGCGCTCCCGCTTCACGCGAAGCCACACTCTCTAGGCTGTTTCTGGGAACGACTGGCTGCTGGTTCCCCTCTTGGTCCCTGTGACCATCTCGAAGCGAAGGCATCCTGGCCGGGCTGCGTCTGGAAACTGCTGACTGCTGGTTTCCTCCGTTTCCTCCCTTCGTTCCTCTTCCGCGTCATGTAGCAGACGCAGATGCACCCTCCGGCATCCATTGATCTGGCACTCACCTGGCATATAGTAGAATCTCGCCGTGTGCCCGCTTCGTAGGCATGTAAAGCAGAGCCGGTGTCTCTTCACAATGCTCCACCTTCCCGGCGGCGAAGCTCCAACGAATACTCTGCAACTCGTTATTCCATGTTGTCCTCCACAGATGGGACAACCTCCATGCCGATCATCCTGTTGATCGCATTCGTTATGGTTGTTGCTCGCATGCAGAACTCAACACCTCGGCTCCTTTTTCTCGACGTCCAAAACCGTGCACCATGTTTGCGTAATCCTGTAGCCACGCGCTGAAGTGGACTACAGTGGGAAATGGCACAATCGTTGCAGCATGCCTGGCCCACTCCACTCGCGTGCTCGTAGGATGCTTGGCCACAAGCTCCTCCATGAGGGTAGGGTTCCCCAGGTGCTGCTCCGCCTTTGCTGACTGCAAGAAGGCCGCGAGGTTACTCACTCGGGTAGCGAAGGGAATGATCTTCGCCAAATTGTGCTCCGAAATTGGCTGCCCCTCTCGCACGCTGTTGAGCTGGCTGCGTATAAGCTGCTCCGGTCGGCCAAACCTAAAGCGCAGCTGCTCCATCACGGCGCCAACATTCCCTGGATGAATTAGCAGCGCCTTCACTGTCTCACGGGCTTCATCCTTTAGCGCCTTCAACAACCTCTGATTGTTCTTCAGGTCCGTGCAATTATACGCTCGGGTCGTCTCCACAAACGCACAGCTGAAGAGCGGCCACTCCTCAGGCTGCCCTCCAAATACAGGCAAGTCCGGAAGCTTCCTTGGCCCATATGCTCCCGGGAATCCATTCGGCATCATCGCGGCGTAGGATCCAACAAGTGGCGATGCTGTTGCCACATTGTGGACGCTTACTCCCGGTAGCACCAATCCATGCGCTGGCTGCGCAGTGCTTGTTGCACACAGTGGGTCCACAAAATGGTTGCTAGTTGTTAGCAATGGCGGTCCACTTCAAGATGAGGGCAGCGTGCAGGCCGCACCGCTCGCACCGTCACCGTTATAGGGCACCGTCTTGACCCCGTAATGCAGGGCCTCTCCGTTAGATGTGGGTAATGGCAGGCCGCTCCAAGATGGCGGCTGCCCCGACGCTCCACTGTTGGCGCCAACTGCGCCTGGGCCAACTGCGATTGGCGCGTAATTGGCGGTGCTCACACTCCAGGACTCTAGCTTTCTCCAGCTCCTTCTCCAACGCTGCGATCCTCGCCATGAGATCTAACCTGAGGGACTGGTTCATCTCCGGCGCTGAGCCCGCAGCTGTGACGGCAGTTCGTTGGGAAGCTACTGTAGTCACCGTAGTGGCCAGGGTACAAATGGCCGCTGCCGTGGTGTTCACCCGCTGCCGGTTTCCTTATGCACTACCCGCTGGCTGCTGATCCGCTCTCGGGGTTATAGAAGTGGCTTCCCCTTCTAAAATACATGGAGTCTTAAACCTAGCTTGGGAGAGCGGATTGAAAGCTCTATGCACGGAAGTCCCGTGGAAGAGGGAGAGAGAAAGCGAGTGTCCGGGATCACACTGCCTCCGGAAAATATGCGCCTTTTGGCGTGAACATTCTCCCCCCCCCTTGCGAGGATACGCAGCAAAACATATCAGGAGGCCTTTGATTCCGTAGAATGGTGGTGGGCCAGGCAATTGACGCAGTATTCCTTCGCGATGACTGCTTGGAGCCATTTCTCAGCGATAAGCCGAAGAAAACGGTGGCACTTCCGAAGAGGATGGTTCCCTTGGCGGACTCAGCATGGATAGGATAAAATACCACGGGAACGTCTGCATTTCGTCTCGTCGTACGGAACCCAGTAGGAGGAATCGGGAACAGTAGTCACTTGTGTGGAGAACGAGGAAATCCTTTAAATCGGATCGGATACGGTATTAGGAGGGATTGAACACTGGATGCAACAAAGTGTGATGCCGACCGTGGCACGTTAAACACTTTGTCCCCCTAGAAAAATCGGCTGGCCCACTGTGCACCGTTGACAAATGAAAGGTTTATTTCCGCGTGGCGAAGCTTTACGGATCGCTTCGAGAAACGGCGCTTGTTGGCTAATAGCTAACTGAACCTTTAAGCTGCCCCCAAGAGTCCGGGGCCTTAAGATAGCTGCAAGTCACCATTCAAAGCTGTTTGACAGCCTTACAGATGTCCTCAGTCCAAGGCGAGGCTTGGGTTTGTCTCCTGGTGTATATGGTGTCCTCAAAGCTTCCCAAAACCACACTTTCCCTGTGGGAACAACAAGGCCGAAATTCTATTCTTGAATGAGTTGGACGCGTTTCTGACAGAGCGCCATCGTACTCTGGAGGCCATCGACGACGCCGGGCCTAGCAGTTCGGGGCAATTTCAAGTGTCGGCAACTGCAAGTGGTTCACCGTGCAGGCTCAACGCGTAGAAAACCAGGGTGGCTCCAGCGCCCAAGGGATGTGACCTCTGTTCCAGGAAGAACCATCCAGTCCCCTTATGTCCACGGTTACTCGAAATGGATGTGAATGGTAGCTCCGACTACATGAAAAGAAGGCAGCTCTGCCTAAACTGTTTTGCGCGAGGGCACCAGCAAAGGGACTGCACCAGTGCCCACAGCTGCTTCACATGCCACAGCCGGCATCATACCCTCCTCCACCACAGTAATCCGTTTGCAACCGCTCCAAGTCCGTCTACGGCAGCCAGACCTCGGCCCGCGCCTACTCCAAGAGGCACCGGCGCCGAGGAGGAACCCTCAGATGTGCAAGTATGCTTCGCTTCCGGTTCAAGAGTCGTCCTATTGGGCACGGCCCTCATTAAGTGGGCATTCTGGTCTAGAAATTAAAAAAAAAATTTTTTTTTTATATATTCAAAGTTTAACTATTCAAGATATGTGAACAAGAGGATTTTTCAAAATTCAAATTATTTTCGGAAATATAGGCATTTTTCTGACCCGGCATCCAAACTGTTTCGGCCGGAACGCGAAACTTTAAACGCGTTTTTGTCAAAACTGTCTTTTTCGGAAGGATGCCCACGATTTCTCAGGTTCTACTGGAACGATTTACTTGAAATTTTTATAGAGTCTTCTTTATATGCTTGTCTATGGTTGGAACTAGCCCCATCCCTAATTTATTTCTATTATTTTTAAAAAATTCAAAATAGTCAGAAAAAGTGATAACAAAATTTTTTTTTTCAGGCAGTCGCCATTTTGTGAAAAAAATGTTTTCCCACTATTATTAGATTAATACTCTTTTTTTTTTTGGTTTCAGATGAATAGGAGGGTTAAAATCATGGGTTTGGTCACGTGGAAATTTTTAGAGACCCCCCACTTCGTCAGCTCATAATTTTTGAAATTTTTTATTTTATTTCTAGTTTTTAATATTTTTCTGTACTCTTCGAAAATTGACAAATAACTAATAAAACAATGGATAGAAAAAATATTAATTGCCTTTGTTTTACGACACTTTAAAAATTACCTGAAATTCTTGCTTCTAGACCAGAATACCCCCTTAACGTTTGTCATCTGGGTGCAACTTCCAAGGGCGAGCCTTGATTGACTCTCGGTCCGAAGCGACCTTCATTACCGAACGGCTCTTTAACTTAGTCAGACTTCCATTCAAGACTCTCCAGGCCCAAGTGTCCAGCCTGAAGCAAACCTTTGCCAGACCAGGGCTACAGGTAGAGACCGCAGCTTATGTTCTCCCGCAGCTCGCCAGGAATCTGCCCTCTTACCCAATCCCCCTAAATCTTTTTAAGGATCTTCCTGTTATCCCCTTTGCGGACGCCAACTTCTTTGAGAGCTCCCAAATCTATGTCTTAATAGAAGCAGACATTCTTCCATCTATTCTTCTCGGCAACTTCAAAACTACATTTGTGATTCACTTTTTTTAACAGGAAACCATTTTTGGATGGGTGTTGACAGGCCCTTCTACACGCGAATTCCCTGCGCCCTCGAGGACTCGCTGGACCAGCTCCTCACCAAATTCTGCGAGGTGGAAGAAGTGCCCACACTAGGGTTCGGCTTATTTGCGAAAGTGCGAATTCTCAGGGTCTCATGGTCTCAAATTGTTCTTTTTGGTGTAAAACTTAAATTTTGTAAAATTTTAATATATAATAATAATATAGAGGTGTCATTCCTAACCAAATGTTTGATATAGGCATTTTTTAGCTAAAATGCTGTTTTTTTAGTTAAAATTCTGTTTTTTTTTTTGAGCATTTACGATTTTAGGTCGAAAATTGCTTTAATCAACTTTCTTTTAGTTTTATATGATAAAATATATTTAAAATATATAAGAATTTATTTTTATTTAATTTTTAAGCGATTTCTTACTGCTAAGTGGGTACTTCTTTGTATACTCTTTGACAACTTGTAATAATTTTTGATATTCGAGCTCTTTAGTTGTTAATTTCTTGCTATAATCTTGCATTATTTTAATGCCACGCTCCTCAATATCATTAACAACTTTAAATTTTCGTACAATTTCAACAGAATTTTTAAAGTCTTCGTAATCATGACACTTCGATAGATCTATGACTAAAAAAAGATATCGATACATTCAACCGGTCGAAAAACTTAATACTATTTGATGAAATGAAATCAGATAATTTTTTTGAAACAAAAGTTGACAACTCTTGTATTTTTAAATTATTGCGCTTAAAGGAATGTTTATCCTTGTCTGTATTATCCGCAAGGGCTATTAAGCGCTGTGCCATTTCTCGGTTTTCTGCGACAGTAACGTTATCGAATAGGTCGAATGTGATATTTTCGACTGCCAGGTACCATAAATGCCATTGAAATCCTCTCGTCCACTTCTCTGTAGTTGCACATAGCTCGAATCAATTAAAAGTCTCTATTAGGAGCTTCAACGGCCAACGGGGATCTAAACCACAATTGTACATAAAATTTCACTATAAAAACAGACACATCACGCAAATACTTTTCTTCGTGTTTAGTTAAACGAAAGACTTCTCGAAAAAGGTATAACTTCAGTGGATCAATTGCCTTAGACATCCAGAGAGCATAATGCATAGGGCCAGGCGGTCGGAAATTATGGTAGTCATTACAAGCATGATCTTTTTTCAATTTACATCGACAGAAATCAATGATCTGATTCTATTCTTTGTTTACACGTGTGGCGACATAATCATTTAGTATACCAAATTTAAACAGCTTTTTGTCAATTTTGGCCCATGCTATTTGAAATCGTTCAAACACTAACGCTTGCAGATCCAGCACTTGATTCAAAAGCAGCTCGTAAATATAATTCACATATATGATGCCTGCATGGAAGATAAAGCAAACTGCGTTCCAATAACTGTTCTAACAAAACTGCCGAGCCGTTAAATCTTCCGGAATTGGATGCAGTTGTATCAAAACATGCAGCAACGATTTTATCCGAAATTCCCCACTCTGTTAGCATGTTGAAGGTTGCACAAGATATTTCAACGCCAGTGGAGGCAACTACTTTTGGTAAAAGTTGTTCACCATCAGAATATGGTATTATAATTGGTATTCTTTCGACTTTTTCTCGACCAGTCAATTATCTTCTCGCAGCCGCTGCAAAGTTCTGGTATTGAATGCGTATTCGTCGACATCATGACCCAAAGCTTCAACAACCGCAGAAGTCAAATGCATAGCTGCATTACTGGAAATCTGCCATTGGTCCAACGATGAAAGAACTCGGGATGTTAAAAGAATTTCCTGCCTCTTTTTATAGGGGATAATTCTAAATCTGAACTAGAAATGTCCATATCTTCTTGAACAGCAGACAAAGCATCGCTGGTGTTGTCACTTTCAGAAGGTCTAATACAATCTATAATACAATCTTTGTTATTATTTAAAGATCCCGTAAAATAAATCAACATGACTACCTTTGTCTGCACTATTAGCAACACGAATGGTTTCTCTGCACTTGCGAGCTCGTTCCTTTTCTTAACGTGCTTCCTTCCGCCTTTCTTTGCCTGCCAGTGATGCATCTAAGCCACCTAAATGACCCTGACGTCCATTCTGTCGTTGCATATCAAGGAATTTCTTATCCTCTTCAATTGACATCATATCCATTGCATTTGCATGTGCAATATAAAAAAGGTTGTCCAAATTGTCAAGGAAAGCCGCTTGTTTGGCTCTTGTTTATTCTTGCTGAGATTTTTCCACTCGTCAAAAAGTTTTTCCAAATTTTAATTCTAATGGTATTCTTGGAGGATAGGGATTCGGGCTTTCGACCAAAACGTAGCTGCTTCATTCACGCCGAGTCCCGCGTTTTTGCGTACAGTTAACTTTAATTTCTTATGGTTGTAAAAGAAAACACGCATAATTTGCCTTATGCTTGGTAACTGCGATCCCAGAATATGAGGAGAGTCGGGGCCAAGTAAAAATATTACATCACTTAAACGCGATTTGAACATTTGAACATTTTTGATTCGAACGCTTTACACGTTAGGTTAGGTTAGGTTAAATCGGAAGGCCCTCACGGGGCCGCGCATAGGCCAGTATGGCCCTTAGCTATTTGAAGGTTCCTGTATGAACCTAGAGAGTGTTCGTGTGCCTGAATGCTTGCAGAGACATATTCCCTGATGCAACCAGGCGTTGTGCTGCCTTTCCTGCAGTCTGTTGCGCGTGGATATCTAAGGGATCGATTCCGATTATGGTTTCAAGTGCTTTTGTGGGGGTTGATCTCAGCGCCCCTGTTATGCAGAGCAGTGCCTGCCGCTGAGTTGTCACCATAAGCTTGCGGCGTGCCCCTGTGAGCTCCTTTCACCATGGAGGCGGTGCCCCAATCGGAATGTACCCGCCTATAGCTTAGAAGATTTCTAATCCACTTGCTGATGGCGGTGGGAGTGTTGGCCGCTTCTAGGCGTGTAGTGTTCAAAACAGGACGGGTTAGCCTTCGAAGCCTGTAAAGGCAGAAACTATGACCGTTGCCCAAGTTGTTTTTTTATTAGATGCAAGGTTCGACGGTGCGCATTCGTGCTGTGCTCGGGTCCAGCTCGTCGGATTGGTCGGGGTTCTTTCTCCCCTAGCTATCTATCTTTTCTAACACAAATATTTTAATGCGCGCGATTAACCAAAATTAAACAGTCTCTACTAGGAAAGGGTATACAAAAAAAAAAAATGTTTCCGCGCCGCCACGCGTACAATAACCAAATAAAATTGGACCTCCGCTAGATCATGGGATCACATCTCTACCCACCCAACCTTGACAGCTTCTATAATTTGATCGCTGTTCCATCCTTTACATCCTTTAGACATTTTAGTAGAACTTAGCATGAGTACTCGACGGAGAAAGACAAAGATAGTTTAAGCCAACATGTTTATAATCATAAAGGTACAAATAATTTCCATTTTAATTCCATAAATCAATTACTCACAAAAGCAAAACAATCAAATATGTTTACAGTTTACATTAATTTACTTGTCGGTTATCAATTGTTGCAATCAGCAAAATTTAATTGGGCTCATGGTGGATCTCTTTTTCTCAAACCATTATTTATATATATTATTATAATTTAGGCATGCATCTCGCTTATATGAACTCACAGTAATTAAACTCTCACCGACGTATCATTGGGCCCAAGATGACCCCGATGTAGTTTCTGTGTAATTTAGGCAAGTAATTATATATATATATAGAGAGAGAAAGATATATATTTAAATGATTTCCATCTTCATATTGCTTAGTC
Source organism: Drosophila seguyi (assembly GCA_008042675.1). Taxonomy (NCBI): domain Eukaryota; kingdom Metazoa; phylum Arthropoda; class Insecta; order Diptera; family Drosophilidae; genus Drosophila; species Drosophila seguyi. The sequence continues at coordinate 22,269 of VNJU01008517.1, forward strand.
TTAAAACTATTTTTCTTTAATTAATTTATGCATTAGTTCATAGTTTAAAAAGAAAAATTAAGATGCAAGACAAGACGATTCCTAAATAGCTTAACCGATTCTTTGTACGAT
>VNJU01008519.1:0-53555 GCA_008042675.1 Drosophila seguyi
AGGTGCACTTCTGCAGTTGTCCTTTTGCCGTACGTAATGCACTGCACAAAACATATATATAAGAAAAAAAATCCAAACAATTTCTAAAGAACAGGCAGAGAAACAAAGGCACCAGCAACTCGTACATGATGCAGTGAAATTTTATGCGCTTAGTTTTTATTGCCGAATATTTTGCATGGCAGGGCGGTATAAAGAATTATCCACTAAAACTGCTGTAAAGTGAGTCAAGTGTTTGTTAAGAAGCCCGACCCCAGCCCCCTCGCCTGCCTCAAAAAATCTTCCCCCCGCCGACCATCATTTCGTGTGATTCATGAATCCGAGGGACGACCAATTTCCAGCTCGATGCGAGTTGCGTTTGCGCGGCCAACGGGGCGTATGAGTAACATGTGCACTTTATGCATTGTGTGCCCGAGGACGGGGGTAGAGTGTTACGGGGGCCTATTTGTTTTATTTATATTTCGCCACCGTGCCGTTTTGTGTGCGCATATTAAGCAGGCAGTGCCACTGGCACTGAAACGACGACGACTGGTTGGCTGTCCTCCGGCAGGAAGGCAGGCCAGCGGACAGGATAACAGAGGAACGCGGCCGAGAGACACGGCCAAAGTGGAAAATGCAGTAAAATATTGAAATTGTACAGTTCCGTTGTGCAATGAGCCGCAATGCCAGCGACGTACATATATATATTTTTTTTATATGCATGTACGTACCCCGCAGTTGAAAGGTGCACTCACATGTGGGGGAAAATTTTGATTTTACGTGACTGGCGTGCAACGATTGCCCGGGGTGCGGGGGGGTTGGCAAAAAAAAAAAAAAACTGCACAATGGCAGGACCAAAATGCATGGCAGGAATGCATCGGGATCGATTGTGGGCGGGTGACTTCGAAGCAGCTTTTCTCTTATTTCCAATTAGCATTGCAAATTTATTTGCAGTTTATCGGTCTGAAATAATTCCATGCGATCCAGCGGAGACTGGGTGGAAATTAACAATAATTTAAGGTCCTGAAAATATCAGGAAAATGGTGGGGAAGGCTTGGGGAAATGTATTGAAATCTATATTGAAGGGAGTTTTGGATAATAAATAGTTTGGAGTGGCTGTCTTTGTTGATAAGAATAACAGGTTTTAGGTTTATAATGTCAGTATTTAATTGATTTCTAATTAGTTGGAAGGTAATTAGTAGTTATAGAATTTTTAATACCAGTGTAAAATCAAAACTAAGTCAAATTTTTTTTTCAAGGGAAATTGTGTAAAAGAAATATTATATAAATACCTACAATTTAAAGTTTGTTGTTCATAATATCTAATTTTGACCTTGATAAGTACCATACTAATTACTGAAACAATTAAGAAATGTTTAAAACACAATTCTAGAACTTAAATAAAGTCTAAAATAAAAACTATTTCTAAAAGCTTTCAGCAGTATTTCCTCTATCCGATTTGTGGCACCACAGTTCCTAATTAACTTACCTTTATTAACTTGTAAAAGGGTTCTTAAGCTCTTTTAAACCTCACCCCCTTTGCAAAATAAAAAGACGTCATTGTATTTGTTTTTTAATTTTGTTTTTCTGTTTTTTGATTAACATTTTTCCATTTTATTTGATTATTTCTCTCTTGCACGGCTGCAATCGCTGGCAGCGCCTTTTTCTATGCATATATTAACGTGTGTGCAGCCACACACTCAAGTGTGCTGGTGTGTGTTTGTGTGTGTTTGTCCATAGCTGTGTGAGTGTGTATCTGTGAGTTTGTTCTGGGGGCTTCGTCGGCTTTGATTGAATTGGATAGGCTTTTGATAGGCGCTTAACATAATTATGGCATTTTGCTTGCACACCTTTCATAATTCTCTCTTTATGTGCTGCTCGTATATACGTCTGCTGCCGTCACAAATGCAATTATATAGCCGCAGTGAGCTTGACTCTGTGTTGTTGGGTTGTTTGGTTGGTTGGTTGGATCTGATGGGGCTATTTTATGATCTATCATATTTCTGCGCCGACCCATTGCAAAACAGATGCTCTTCGGCAGCTTTGTTTGCATTGGGCTTTTTACATTTATATGCAAATATTAATACAATTTTCTTTTAGTTAGTCTGCCTTTTGTTATGCGCACATATATTGCTGTTGTTTGTAATTATATGGGGCTTTATATGGATCTTGTTTCCGTTTTTTTGTTTTATTTTTAAATATACTTTATATGTACATACACAACATTGAATCATTTATTTATATTCCTTTTGCTTACACCGTAACTAAGTTTACATAATTAAATATAATTATGCTATCATGTATATGTGGTAGAGTATTTCTGATTTTTCCCTCCTCCATCGCCTCATTATATTTATTTCGTAATTTACCATAATTTTCCAACATTTCCAACATATGTTCAGCTACAATTTTTATTTAATTTCCATTGGTTTTTTTGCGCCATATACTTTTAATTATTTATATATTTATATTTATATGCATAGCTTGCTTGCTCTCGCACACAGTTTTCTTGTCTGCTCAAATAACATTTAGTATATAGGTGTATATATATATATATATATATATGTATATATATAGATTTGTATATATGTAAAGTGATGCACTCGCCGATGCACAGTTTTGTCGATGGCTCTCAAAAAACACGTTATGCCAAGTTGAAAAAATAAATCAGTTTCCTTTGTCCATAACATCGATTTGCTCTCATCACAACTTATAGAAATTAGACTCGATTTTCCTTGGCTCTACACTGGAAACACTGCCCCCCGCACCTCTTCTCTCAACCAATTGAAAATTCTCTAATTTTGATTCATACATTTTTGCATTATACTGCCTCTTTTGTTGGTTTGTTTTGGTTTTCTTCGGTATGTATAAAATAGTTTACAATTTGTATTCGTTTTCGTTTTCGGTTTGTGTTCCGTTTTCTCATTTCTAAATTTCTCATTTGCAGTTGCGCCTCTGTAAATACCATAAATAATTGTGTTTAGGTTTACATTTAGTGTATAGTTTTACAGTTACACTTAAGATTCTTAGCTAAACATTGACTACATTTTGTATTTTGCTTTTGCTACACGTTTTCTCGTCCATATCCTTGTCTAAATATTTCGCTAGATTTATGCTGCTGTTGCCTGCCGCCCATTTGTCCTCCGTTTTGACTTAAATATAGGTAATCCCCTTAGTACATTTACACGTTACACAAACACCGATACATGAATACGCTGTGTGTGTGTGTGTGTGTGCGGGTGTGTGGTTGTGCTCAGTGTGGGTGTGGTGTAGCCTCTGGTTTGAATATCGCCTAGGATATATAGTTCCATCTACTTCTATGATCGATCGACCCCGTTCGGTATTCAGTGCAATTTTCTACTCGATTTCTGTGGTGTGTGGTTGTCGGTGCTTAACTCAGTTACGCTTACGTTGATATTTCTCTAGATAATGCTGGATTAAACACTCATAATCATTGTGAATCAACTGATCGAAGCTAATGGTGGAACATTTGACTTGCGCCCTGGACTACGTGCTAACTCTTATGCCTAAGCACATCGATCTATCGATCTATCGATATATCGGGGGTGAAATGATCGTCGGAATGGAGTCTAATGCGAAGTCAACTCATGCTAAAAAATTGTCAAAACGAATTTGTCAGTCAACGAAACACATTTCCCACTCAATATTTTCTATTTCCTTGGGCTTAGACTATTTATTTTCGCTTAGACTAGGCTTAATAGTTAGCGTTTGTTTAACTCCTGCTCGTCCTTTGTTGGTATCCTCTCCCTTTTGCAAGCCTTGGTAATCCATAGCTACCCTCCTTTATATAGCACCCACTCTATTCTTACTCTGGTATATACATACCTACATACTCGTGTATATGTTTATACCTACTAAAATACATTTAGAGCTTCTGTTTTTTTTCATTAACTTTTTGTTTGTTTTACTGCTTTGATTTTGGGAGGGGGTTCGATCACCACCCCACCAAAAATAGACACAAATAACACACATTCATAACTTTGGGTTTGGTTTTGGTTTTGGGTAGTCCTCCGCTTCGACTTTTGGGTTTGATTAGATCAACTGGAATTATGTCTATTGCACTGCCTGGCCAGTGTGGTTGTTGCTGTTGCACTTGCAGCCTGTCGGGGCTGGGTACTTAGTCTAGGGTTAGATCTGGGTGCCGAGGCACACGCGGAAATATGTGCGTCCATGGCCACATAATCCGGAATTCTTTTACACTTCGGGCAGGGCGTAGACCTGCTGCTGCTGCTGGGGCTGTTGCTCGTTGTTTGCTACCTGCTGCTGCTGCTGCTGTTGCTGCTGCTGCTGCTGCACCCAGTGGGATGGATAGTACAGCTGGGGGATGTAGTGATGCTGCTGCTGCTGATGCGGATGATGATGGGGTTGGTGATGGGAGTGGCTGTGGGGCTGCTGCAGGATATGGTGCTGCTGGTGGTAGGGCTGCTCCTTCACATACTCTCCGGACGTCTGCTGCTCATGTTGCTGCGGCTGATGCTGCTGCTGCTGCTGCTGGTGCTGGTGCTGCTGTGTGGGATACATGGCCATCCCTCATGGCAGCTACACGAGCAAACTGGGCGCCAGCCACTCATCCTCCGCCAGCTAAGCGATTCACAAGCGTTAGGCAGCAGCGGAAATCCTCAATGCGAAGCCAACTCACCTGCGGACTGACCTGGAACTGCTGCATCGGATAGGCCACCACTCCGGCCGCGGGTGGCAGGGCGCTGCCCACGCTCTGTGTGATCTGCGGTGCGGTGGCGGCCGCTGCACTGGCCAGCTGCGGTTGCGGGGGCACACTCTGCCAGGTTCCGGGCAGCTGGACGCCCATTCTGAAATAATTTAATTAAATTTGGAGGGTTTAATTAAGTAATATAATTTTAAAACTTAAGTTAAGGTTTTATAAATAAAACTAAACATAAAAGTAAAATTTATTAAAGTCTTTACTCACCCCATGTAGCCGGCCTGCTGGTAACCGGCGAATTGACCGTAGGTGAAGCCCTGCATTCCCTGCAGAAACTGGCCCGGCTGCAGGGCACTGGCGGGAGCTGCCGCCGGATATGTAGGTGCCGGCGGGTACCAGTATCCGGCCACCTGCTGTCCGTAGGCAGCCGCTGCTGCTGCCGCTGCCGCCGCCGAGCCAAAGGGGAATCCCTGGGCCAGGGCCTGACCGGCAATGGCCGACATGTGGTTGGGGTCGCCGCTCTCCTTGCCCCACGCACACTTCACCGGCTGCTGGTTGATCTCCGTGTTGTTCACGGCCACGATGGCATGGGTGGCCGCCTCCTTGGTAGAGAATCTATGGAAGGATATAGAGAAAACATGGTCATTATGTAGAGTGTCCTTTCATGGGTTAATTTCTTTATTATCCAGACTTTAGTTCCTTGAAATATTATTATATTCCAAACTTCTTCTGTTTGTTCTACCATTCTACAAAATATTATTCCTGCTAAAGTATTATCTCTCTTACTCAAGTTTCCCTTGCATTTTTTTTGTTTATTTAGCAGATTGGCCTGGTTTAATTTCCGCTTAACCCGCTGCGGCAACAAAGCGCAAAAGTGGTACAAGCGTCTGTGGAATTGTTTCGTTGTTGCCGGATTGGCTATAATGATGCAGCAACTCTGCCACAGCTGCTGCTGCACTTGTAGTCCCCGAGCTCATTATGTTACAAAATGCCAAACAATGCCTCCGCTTCGCTCCTGCCCCCCCGCCTGTCCTCCTGCAGCTCCTCCCAGCTTACTTTCTCGCCCGCCTCCCTCTCTCCTAGCTTTTTTGCATCACGTTTGCAACACACAAATGAGTTTTGGAGGAGTGCACAAAAGGCGCCCATGGACATGCCCGGCAACTGCAATGCGTTTGTTACCCGCCCTCTTCGACCCTCATCTCACCTCCCTCCTACACTTGCCTAAAAATATATATAATAATAATAATAAAATAAGAGCCCAAGGACTATCTTGGTTCAGATTAAAGAGGTGACAGGTAACGAAAATATTAGAATGTTTTAAAAATGTAAAGGTTTAACTCATACTTTTGTAAATATCATAAAATAAAATAGCCTTAAGTTTAAATTCATGCTTAGAAAATTGTCTATGTTTGTTAATTATTAATTTAAACGATAATCGATCTATAATCTAGACAGAACTAAGCCACAAGAGTTTAAGTAAAAAGATACAAAAAATTCTCACAGGTTTCTAGGTTGTAGTTTCTGGTATTTTATTTATTTATCTAATAAATTGGTATTATATATTTATAAATATTTTCTTTAAGTGCATAAATCGTATCCATATCCCGCCGTTTGGTTGCGGTGGGGTGAGCTTGCTGCCATTAAAACCCTATCAGCATTCGTGACGGCAGCTGCGATCTCCACCACCGACACCATTGCACCACCGGCGCCGCAACCAATGCTCCTACGGCACCACCGACGACTCCTTGGTCCTTGCTCTTCTCTCTGTTCTTTTTTTTTGTTGTTTCCCACTCGATGCAATGTGGGACTATTTTTTTGCACTCCCTTCTTTTTTCTGCCCTGCCATCGTTGTTGTCGCTGTTATTGCGGTTCATTGTTCTGTTTGTAACTTCAAATTTGCCTCTCGTTTTTGCTGCCGTTGTTGTTTTTGTTGTTGTTGTTGATGTGGTTGTTGTTGTTGAGTGTAAAAGTGTTGTTGATTTATTAACGGCGGGTGGCCTGGATGGGGGCTAACGCACACAATGACACTCTGATGTGGCGGGCGTGTGTGCACTCAGCGACAACGGCAACGACAATGGGAATGAAGCGGCAACGCAGACCGCAGTTCACGCACACAAAGAGATGCCAAATCAAAATGGCGGGCAACAAAGGGTTAATGTAGTATACCTCTGAGGGCAGGCAACAAGAACAACAAAAAAATGAAAAGGGACTGCTCATTGATTGCTCTATTATTTGATCGATTGCCAGATCACTTTTATTTTATTTACTTAAATAATAAATAATATTTGTTTAATTAAACAGCTTAAAACATTATTCAAGAGACTAATGGCGGATTTTGCTCTCTGCTTTCCCAAGTGAACATCGTTTTCCTAACGTTTTACTTATCGCCCTCCACTTACCGCACAAATGCATATCCTTTGTCCTTGAAGACCCGTATCTCCTGTATTGTGCCGTAGGGCGAGAAGGTCTTCTGCAGTATCTCCTCGTTGAGGAAGCCGGACAGGGCTCCGTTGATGCCGCCACAGTAGACAGTGCAATTGGTGGGGCTGCTCTGGTTGTAGACCTCGTCAAAGGTCAGCGGCTTGGCATTCACTGCAACGAGCGAGGAGATTAACATGGCGGTGACAATGATGGTCGTGGGACGTGGGATGTGGGATGCGGGATGGACAAGGGCTCAGCGAGAAGGATTCTTGGTCTAAGGATACTCACTGTCTGCCTTGGTTGCCGGCGGCTTTCGGGTGGCCCAATTCGTGCGTATCGAGCGCGAGCCCAGCCATTGGCCATTCATGGCGGTGATGGCGGTTTCAGCCTCCTGCAAAAGAGCCAAATTAAATGGGTAGAGCAATTAGCTAAAAGCCCAGCGTCATTTACGCGGGTTTGTCTAGCCGCTTAAGCCGCTTACAGCGGCTGCTAAGTCTGCCCGGCCCCAAAGACAGCTTCTGTTATTGCCGCCAAGGCAACCCAAAATTTATAAACAAACAGCTTGGAAAGTGTTAAGGAAAAGGCATTAATACAACAGAAGGGCACTGAAGAAAATAAAACGTTTAGTTTGCTAAAAACTTACTTAAATTAAAATCAAATCAGCGAAATGAGTTAAAAGAACATAGTTTATGTTGTGTTAAATAAAATAAAATAAAAAATAAATGGTATTGTGTAGTTTCTTCAAGTGCAGCTGAAGCAACAGAAAAAAAATTAAATAAAGAAAAGAGAAAACAATCGCGTTGGCTTAAAAGTTGCTCCTTGCGGTTAGCCGGCAATGTTGTAGCCGCTTTTTGATTTCCTTCACAGTGTGTGTGTAAAGCCTGATGTAGCAGGAGAGGGGGTGGAAGGCGACAGGGGGGGAGGGAGGGCAGGTCCTCGACGTAGCATTTACAAGGCCGTGCACAAATTATAATTTCAATTTCGCATAAAAGGTAATTCGTGCGTATCAAACGTGATTCATGCCGAAATGATTGCAACTGCCAGAAGGTCTTGCATGCAGTCTGGGAACCAGGGAACGAGTGTGTGTGTGTGTGTGTGTGGGTGGGCGTTTCATAGCAATTTACTTGCGGCAAACCGAAAGACCGAAGACCGTAGACCGTAGACCGTAGACCGAAAGCAATGCAACGCAATAATGGCATTTGCGGCGCTTCAGACGTTGCAGCTGCTCATTGCACGTTCCTTAAATGGCGGCCCAGGCGAACCAGGAAGCTCGTATCCGAATCCGAATCGGAATCGGAATCGGAATCCGAAGCCGAAACCTAAACCCAAATCCGTACTCAACTGCGGTTGGCAGCCACTGTGGCTGTAGCTGTAACAGCACCCAACGAAATCCAGGCAACCGCCTTTCCTCTCTTTTTTTCTTCCATTAATTTTCCCAGTCTTTGTGGCGGGACTGCGACGTGCATCGACGGCATTGACGTGCTTCGGCTGAAAAACGCTGTTTTTCAAACCAAAATCGGACTTGAACTTTGAAGGAGAAAACTTGACTGAGCCCTCTCAGAAGGGATCCTAATGAAAAATGTCTCTAATTGCTGAGTATTTCAAGAGGTTGCCATCGCTTTTTGAAATGATTATAGCACCATCAGGTGAAGAACAGAATTAAACTTGTGGAGTGAAGTGGATAGTTTCTTTAGAGATTTATTAAAATACTAAAAGCTTACTTATATAGATTTATATATGAAATTTAAGCTTACTATACTTTTATTATACAAACTTAACTCAGGTAGAAAACCATACTTTCCTCCTCCCTCAATTTTCCACGCATTAAATGACTGCTTTATTTGCATATTTCGCATTTTTGCTGTCATTAAATGGTTTTCTCGTAAAGAAAATGTCATTTATATAAATGCAGCGAATTTCTCGAACATAAATTGCCGTGTATTGGTTTTCTTGGGCCTTTAATTTAACCACTTGAGCAAAAGTCAACAATTGAGTGCCTGCCCCGTCAGCGATAAACCACGCAACTGTCGCCCAACTTTGGCCGTAATTTAATGTCTGCATGTGTGCGGTGTGTGTGTGTGTGGGGTGTGTGTGTGCGGTGTGTGTCATGTGGGGTATGCATTGGGTGCCATGAGTGTGTTTGCCTGGCATGTGTGTGTGTGTAAGTATGCGTTTATTTCCCGGGCAACGTCGCTCAGTTTGCGTGCGTGCGCATTTTTATGCATTGCCAGTTGCATTTTTCATATTTGCATAAACTATAAATTTTACATTTTTTAAGCGATACGCATCGTTGATTGCGCCACACACACACACATTGTGTTATATGTATATAAACTCACGTTCAACCACAACAAGAACAAGTCCAGCAAACAATGCCACCACCCCTTAGCCATCTCTCATCCCCTGATTTCCCGGGGGGCATGAAATGTTATTTAAATATTTCACCATTTACTCTACTCGGGCTTTAAGCCATCGCCAGTGGCTGGCTGGTCCTGTTGTTAGCTTTTCGCTGCGGGAAACATCATTCAGGACTTATCAGCAGGAGCAACAGAAACAGTCACTTCAAGTGCACTTCCTTTGCTCATTCTTTTCCTTGGCAATTCCAATTGCAATCTTATGTGTCAATGGAAATTGTCTTAACAAACTGCTCGCTTTGGCCACGATTGTCTGAGGACTGCGGGGGAGGATCCTTGAAGAGGGAGCAACTTTGACCAGGGCTAATGCAATGGCCAACTCCACAGACCACAGACACACGGCCACACGCTCTGGAAAACTTTTCCCGAGTGCAACGGACATTTTTGGTCGAGCGCTGTTGCCCAGCTTTGACATGTCTTTGAAGCCAACAAACTTTATCAATCATTTTGGCGGTAAATTGCTTAGAAAACAGGAGGTGAAAGCTTATGAAAAGGCAAAGAAAGCTATCAGAATAATGGCATACAAAGAGGAAAAACTATGAAGGATGATTCAAGTTTACTTTGGCAGAAATTAATTTTAAGCTATTTTAATCTTTATATAATTTAATTATTATTATTAACAAACAAACATGTAATGAAATTTCTACGTCAGAAAGTCAATCATAGCTCACTACGTGTTTATTCTCAAATATCTCTTCCTTTAGTCTTAATTAGATTCATGACAATGCCATCATTGGAAAGGTGAAAATGCCCCAAATTTCTGCCCCAAAGTTAATCCATTCAATTTCCGAAATGTCGGGGCGACCCTAATGAGTTGATTATAACACAATTTCGGGACTCAAGAGTCTCTCCAGCAATTTGCCAATTCATCTTGCTCAAGTGGAGGCCCGGCAACGACCGCAATATAGCACCCACTACGACTTGGCAAACTATTTATGAATCCAGAAGTCGAAGGATAAACCCAAATCCTCACCGAATCGAAAACCATAACTGTTGTTGTCGTCTGGGCTAATTGCATCTCTACGGCATTGGGTCAAGCAGGAGACAGAGGACAATGGGAACTGCCCTGGCTTTTTGGATTTCGCATTATTGGCAGCTGGAGCGACACACTTTCTTTGTGGGCGGCTTGTTGTTGTCGTTCGTTTGGGCGAAATTAATTAATGGTGAATGGCAAATTTGCAGCTAATAGGAGGAAAACTTGAATCGTTTTCTGGTCTGTCGCCGCACTAGTCCAGCTTCAGTCTTCGTTTTCAGTTCACAGTTCGCAGACACAACACAGTCCTGCGACACGCGTCGAACATTTCGCACTGAAAATTTCCTAAATGACAACTTCCGCTTTCGGGATAAGTTAATTAATTTCCATGGACATGCCCCGCGCGGAAAAGTTTCCTTCGGCGCGACACAGAAAATTTAAGAACATTTTGCCCGGCGTACGGATTCAATTTGCAGCGAAAGTTACGCAAAAGTCAGGCCAGCAGGCCAGCAGGCCTTTGTAAATATTGATTACTTGATAAGGCGCAGAATCCTTTAATGCTGCTGTGGACCATGGCCAAAAGCGGAAATGACTGGAGGGGGGGGGGAGACTTTTGGAGAGACTTTTGGAGTGGGCGGAGGGGGCTGGAAAGTTTTGGCCAGGGAAAACCGGGTTAACAGGGTAACACAAACGGGGAAACAAAACCAAAAAGGCGAAATACCTTCATTAAGCGAATGAAGAAAGGCAAAAGTAAGTTGAAGAATTTTTAAGTGGTTTAAAAGGGTTTTGTCATACTTTTCATGTGGATCTCGCCGGGATCGACCCCTTTATCTTATCCCCATTTCCTCTGGCCGCAAAATGGTTGCTGCTGCTGGTTGCGGCTGACGTTTCGTGTGCCACTTACACACACACAGGCAGCACCGTAAGCCGGTAGCAAGACATTTTAAATGTTTATTAAAACAATAAGGAAATGGCTTGTGCCAAGGCGGAAGGGGAAAAGGAAAAGGAAAACGAAAAACTGTAGCGAAAGAAGGTGCAAAAAAAGGCAAGCTCGTGCTCAAATACAAAAAGGGGATAATCCCGGCATACACATAGACACCCTCGCATACTATATACACATCGCATTCAGGGGGAAATAAGAAGAAGGTTCTGGCTTTCGCTTTTCTTTTGGCGACCGTTTTGTCTTAAAAAAAAAAGGTAGCAGACGCCGAGTATTTAGTGCCGGCCAGGCCCCCTTTCTTTTCGGGCTAAAAGGTTTTTCCTGGGCAGCTCGTAAGCCGGTTTAGCTTTGTTCTTCGGTCAGATTCATTAACGTGGCTATTTAGATAAGCGTGAAGGAAACCAACCGACCCCAAGTTGAATATTAAAGCTTTCCAGATAAAACTCAGCCCCCAAGTCATTTCGACTGGGATTCGAAGTCAGAGACGGAGACGGAGACGGACACGGAACCGGAGTCCTTGCTGATGATGATGATTTTTTGATATTTATAAAATAACTCAAGTGGCAAATCGTTTGCTCAATGGAAATGCTCTTCCATTTGTCGACGATGATGACGATGTGGCCATCGAACGGCGCAGAGCAGAGATAAGGCGGCCAGAATCCCCAGTCATCTTTGAGTCTGTCTCTGGTCCAGTCAACGGTAAAAACTGTTTTCATTCCGCTTAGGCCGGCCCCAAACGCTTTTCGATTTTTGACCACACATCTACGCTGGCGGGCGGGGTGGGGAGTTGTTGACCAAAAAATCAGTATTTCACGCTAGAACGCATTTTTGTCAAGGCATAATTCCATGGGATTTATTTATGTATGCCAGTTATGTCGGCCGTTGTTTCCCATTCTGGGCATCACTCCCCCACATCTCGAATACTTTTTTATAGTCACTGCCCCAGGGCCCTTTCGGAGCTCTTACGCGTGTGTAGTCCGCAGTTTGTAGTCCGTGGTGGTGTCCCTACATTGCCCTCAAATCACTAGTTCCTGAATTATTATGGAAAGCATAAAATGAATGTCCAGGCCATTTATATTTATAACCGAGTTTTGTACGCTTCAGCAAATTTATTGCCAGGCTTGAAATTAAATAAATTGAAAACCAGTCCGGGGTCTGGGAGTTGAAATTTAAAGGGAAGCATTAACTTAAAGGGTCTCTATTGGGTGTATTTTAAATTTACCAAAAAATACGAGTCAAAATCAATAAAAAATATTCTTTATATCTTACATAAAAATACATTGAGAGGGAGAAGATCATGCTATTAAATATTCAAGAAAATTTAATAAAAATATTTATTCTTTTCTAGAATTTCTATAAGTTTCCAATGACTGAGCTCCCTAATTAGTTTTCTCCGCCATAAAGCATCGAATGGCTTAATCAATCTTGCAGCCATATTTTCGGGACTGGCAAAATGCAACGCATCGCGTATTAAGGCCAATGTATGCGGAATGCTTTTTAATTTAAGTGCACATGCACATGACAAGGCAGGCGGCGGGTGAAGCTGCAACACGCAGCGAAATCATAAAAGAAACATCACCAACTGGATGGGTGGCGGTTGTGTCTGAGTGGGCGGTGGGCTTACCACAGGCATGGCATTCGTCGGCAGAGGCAGCCGTCGAGGCAACAGCAGCGACAACAATAAGAACAAATGATAATAATGCAACAATGAACTGCACAAGAAGATGATGAAAAGAATGCTGGGGGCGTGGCCGGGAAGTCGACATTATATCTTGTTCGCTGCACACATTGTCAATTCGTTTGCGTTCTCGACCCCCGGACCCCGTTCCCGCGGCAACTTTTAAATAAATTTAAGTGCATTATGCTACGAAAAATCTGTCGTGAGCGAAAGGAGTAATGCGATTAAATGCAGCCCGGGCCCTGAGTCGCCTGCCTTTGTGTGTCCCCATAACTCTGGCAAATCAGTTTTGTGTCAAAAAGAAAAGCCACTCAAGATGCAGCATGCGGGATTTTTCCCCCACCCCCGCCCCCCCTGCCATTCCCTTGATCTTGTTTTTTGTCCATATTATTCTTTTTGCCATGTGAGTGTGCAATAATATGTTAATATGCCTCGGTTGTGTGTGACAATAACAGAAGCCGTCGACAGTGGCAGACATTAGCATTTCGGTAGGAGCTCAAGGAGCACAGGAAGTGATAGTACACTAAGAGAAAATTAATAAACGGAATATATGGTAATACTAATATTATTTTCAGTATGTCTTAAGTACTTAGAAATGGTAAGTTGGTGAATTTCCTTATTTAAGTCCTCGGATTTAGTTTTTAAATTATTTTAAGAAGCTTTAAACAATTTTTAAATATTTGAATTATTGTTTATTATTTAACAATATATATATTTTATTAAAAAAATTTTCAAATATTATCCTGTTATTGCCTAATACATATTTTTCCAGCGCTTCTTCAGCCTGGCATCGACATGTTTATTGCGTTTAATGTTTGCGTAAATTTTTTCCTACTTGACGCTGCCGCTGGTGCCGCTGGTGTTGTTCCTGTTGTTGTTGTGATTTATGATGCTAATGACACGCAGACAGGCATCGTCTTCCAGCCTCCCTCCCCCTTCCCCCAGTGCAAGTGCTCAGCTTGCCTTGATGGTTATTAAATTATGGCAATTTGTATTCGTCGCACAGGCAGACACAGGCAAAGATATAGAAGCGGAGGCAGCAGCAGCAGCTCTTATGGTGTTTATTTAAAACATGTTGCCAAACAATTTGCGTTAAATATTTTTGGTGCTGCTTGAGCTGCTTTGGCATTTCGGCTTTGGCAAGCGGAGTGCCCCAGCGATTGGCAAAAATTTCAGGCGCCGGCAAGCGGAAGTGCTGAATGAAAGAAAACTGTTTCTTCCTTTTCCGGCTGTGAAGTTGCACATGCACATGCACTGGCACACACTCGAAACGAAAAATAACTTTTCAATTTCCGCAAAACCACAGAAAATATCAACTTTGCACAAAAATTTAATAAAACTTTTCGCATAAATAAAATTTGCATTAAATCAGCTGCAAGCGACGCCGGCCCAAGGACAAGGGGGCGTGGTTGTGGCGGCTTAGGGCGGTGTGCGTGTGTGTGTGTACAAAACGCATGTCGAGAAACTTAATTTGAAATATTTGAGTTTGCTATTTGCACTTCTTTCTTCCTTCCCAGGCTTCAGCAGAGCCTTTTCCCGTTGCGTTTGCGTTTGCATCGAGAACTAATCGAGAAAGTTCGAAAATTGGCAACCCATTCCATGTCATTCCCCTTCTTGCAGCGGCAAAAAGTTAACTAGTTAGCTGGGTAGAGGCATTAAGTATACGCCACGTTGGCCATAATTCCAAGTAAAACAAGTCAGTTGCTGCTGAAAGTTCGACTTGGGCTTAAAGGCATACATATATTTATTGATATATATGTGAGTGCGGTTGTAGAGGGGGCGTGGCAGGAGCCAAGTGTCAGAGATTATGTTGTATTTGCACACGACACGACACATTCCCACGCAAGTCCGCGCTCATCTCCTCAGTGTCAAGCAAATCATCCGGCATCATCGGGCATGTGCGGCGCACATTTCATGGCATTAGCATTAAAATTTAATTAATAATTTTGAACATTTGCCGCCTAATTGACTAGCAGCACCTTTGGCTTTTACGCCTTCGCCGGATCCGCATCTGACTGCTGTCCTGATTGGGCTTGTCTCCTGGCTCTTGGCTTTTCCCCAGCGTGCATATATGTATCTGTATCTTGTGGAGTCTGTATGTGATTTGTGGCTCTAAGCCTTAAGCTTGCGCATTTTTTCTGCTCGACTGACTGACATGCCATTCGCTTGGCTCGATTGGGCCCTCTTTGAAGCTATATGCCTTGTTTATGGATGGGGAATTATGCGTCCATAGGAGGTTTCTCTTGAAATTGGTTTAGAAACAAATATTAATTGTGTCAAAAAGTAAAAAGTAAAAGAACTATCTAACAGGAAGAAGTTTAAGACAAAGTTCATACAATTTAAATGAAAATATATTTAAAATATTAAAATATAGAGTATTAGAAGTGAAGATACTATTTTCCTAGGCACTTTAAATGCTCACTTTAAATTTCCTTTCATAGCAACTTTAAATTTACACTGTTCATGATATGATTTCTTTAGGACCGACCTCTCGCATAAACTTAGTTATAGTCTCAGCCTGTCGGTTTCTGTGGCTCTTTGTCGAATTTTCTACCTATTAGGCACATGAAATTCAATCACAACACACACACACCACACACACACACTGCCTTGCCAGCAGTTATTTGGACCCTTATCAGTTGCGGTTTAAACATATTGAATATGATGTGTAAATGTTTACAGTGCCCCGGGTAGATTCGAGGGTGGTTTCTTGGGATTTTTCTTTGCCCTGGGGAGCCCGTGAGACTGGCTGCATCTGCGTCCATAAAAAAACATTACAGATTCGTGAGCAGGCAGGCAGCCTTTTGCTTTTGATATACGAGTGTGTCCATGAGGAAGAAAATAAAATCAAATACTCGCCCCTTGGCAGTTAACCGAAAAATAAGGAAAGCAAAGGAGAAGGAATGCATTAAATCTTAAAAATGTGTGCGCTCCGCTTGGCTTGTCTCTGGCTTATGTGTGTGTCTTAGGGAAAGTAAGGGAAAATGTGTGTGCGGGAAAGGTAGGGTAAGCCACAGGTGTCTTTTGATATGTTAAGTTGCTCGGATGTCAAGCGGGAATCCCGGCTAAAGTTTCTACTTGTTTTAATTAAGATTTCAGCCGGCAAACTGCTGAAACCGAGAAAGGAGCTGCTGCTGTTCATATCTTTTGGGTTTGTTGTGCGTTTACTTAGAAAATTAAACTTGTGTAGCGACTAATGCGAGACTGCTTGATTGAAACATTTCTAATTGGTGCCGAAAGGCGCCGCCTTTGATGTTGCCAATCTGTTGGCATAGCTTACCGATTTCTTGACAAAGCTGACAAAGCCATAGCCCTTTGATTTCAACGTCTGCGGATCACGCACAACTCTGCAGTCTCTGTAAGTAAGAGAAAATAAAAACAATTTAGTCTCGCATTCAGGGGGGAAAAACAATTAAAATATAGCTTAAAATAATTTATTTACCCCATGAGTGGCGCTATCTCTTGTAATGTTTATAGACCCACAGCCAGGACCCTTTGGCGAATTAAAAAGCCAAAGCCAAGTAAAAGTCAAGAGGCAAAGTCGTTGTCGACATTGGAAATCCATGGGAATTACGTGTGAGGAAATATGAAGCGTTGCGCAGGAAAAGCCAAACCAAAGAAAGGGATTTCGTAATGGAAGTGCAGATATAGTGTGTGCAGGCCACCGCCGCCTTCAAGGATGTGCCAGTAGTGGGCGGTGCCAGGGGCGTGGCTAAGCCACGGCCTTCATTCCCATTCCCAATCCAGATCCCTAGCGAAGGCCCATTCCCAAGCCCGTCTGCCACCAAACCACGTGTCGTGCCATGTCGTGGACGCTGCTCGAGAATCGGGCGTCAGCATTCGGCTTAAATATGTTGGCCCGTCTCAGCTAAGCCACGAAGAAATATTTAGCCCCCCTCGCCGACCCCCTTTCGTCCAGCGGCCCCATGTGTGTGTGAGAGTGGGGCAACCGCAGCAGCAACAACAAGCTGCCAGAGCTGGTGTGGCGGATTCTCGGCTAAACTAAATCCAAGCACTGGAAAAAATATGAAAACTAGACTTTGCATAAATATTCAATATTTGAATGAGGCAAGCTTATCTTTGTATTTCTTTGAAAATTACATCAAATGAAGATAAAATCTTAATTTTCTGGTAAATAAAAGTTTAATAAAATATGTTTCCCATTCTGAAAACTTTCATCTGCTAATTCTCTTTCTATTTTTTTTTTTTTGACTATTTTTCCAGAGTGCAATGGTAGCCAGAAAGGCAAAACCCGCATGTCGACCACGGCATTTAAAAAAGGCCAACTTGATTGTAAATCACGATAAAAGTCAATTTTTAATATGAGTTTTAGTTTAGCCCATGGTCCCCACTCCCCAGTCTGCCCCCCTTTCCCCCCCGCATCACCACCATCATGTTAAGTGGCTGGCGAAAAAAAAAGAAACGTATTTTAATGGCCTTTGGCTCGTTTGGCTTTGGTGGCGCTTCAAGGTTGCAAATTTATGGCTGGGCTGGCCAGAAGCGAAATTGCACTGCAATTGCCAGTGAGTTGCAGTCGATGCCCACATAAATATCGAGCAAAAAACATATTTAATTAAAGTTTAATATTTATTAGCTACCGGAGGAATTCGGCAGCAAAGAGAGAGGGAGCGAGAGCAGTGGCTGACTGACTCCGTGGGGTCTGCTCCCGTTTGGATTGGCCGGGCGAAAGGTCTGATCCCGGCTCTCGTTTTTGGCCAGGCACGCAAACAAACACAAAATCACGGAATGCAATACAAACAGCAGAGAAAACTCTTCACACACAAGGCGAAAATAAGTTGACTGATTACATGTTTATTATATAATTTAATTATCATTTATCTATTATCAATTTTATTCATCCTTTTATTGACTTCATTTGTCTTTTCTTTTTCTTTAAATTATTTAGATACAAAGATACATTTTTCCTTTATATATTAAGTTTAACATTCGCTTGTTTCTTAAGCTTCCTTAAAAAATACAATTGACTTTATTTCTCCCTGTGCAGAAACACGCATACACACACAGTGTAGATGTCTGTCAGCGGCTCTGCCTGCCAATGGGATTGTGCTAACAAATTAAAGGCCAAACCAGAGTGCGAGTGTGCTTGTCTGTGTGTGTGTGTGCACTTCCGACGCCAGTCGCCCCGTCCCCGGAGTATATCATATTTCACAATCGATAAACATCACAGTTCATATTTTCATAACGTTTTTGTTTGAATATTTTAACATGCAGACACAACAACAAGCCAAAGCCAAAAGGGGGGAGTACAATTTCCTGCTTGCATGTAAATACGATTTCGAAAATGTCTGCAAGTGCGCTCTCGCACATCTTCCTCGGGCTGCAATAATATATTTGAACATTTAACAGAAAACAAACACAACCTTTGCCTCCAGCCAGGGAGATATCCGTGGAGGAGCATCGATGGCCCTCGAACTGCGTTTGCCACACAGTTTGTTATCATGCACGAAAAGCTGGGGAAAATTTCCAAAGAGGACTGCAATTGAGGATGGGCGACCTGGGGCTGGAGGCGTGGCAGCTGTGCCCAATGTTTGTCCAAAGAATTGAGCGACGTCGTCGTTGCCGGGGAAAGTGTGCCTCAGCCAGGAGATGCAAAACACAAGCACAAAAGTTAGACAACTTGGAACATCAATTGGAATACCCTTTTGAAGATGGGTTTTGAAGTTATTTACAAGTTTTAAATTAATTGAATTAAATTAAGAATTGATTTCTTATAATCAGATATATTTTTTGAAGAGGAATGAGAGTTAAACATCTTCAAAAACTAAATGAAAAATGTTGTGTAAATCCAAGTTAAATTTAAATACAATAATTTGCAAGTACTCCAACTCAAATTCCCTTTGAAAATCATTCTTTTCTAGTTCAACACCTCTGTTTCCAGTTTAATAAATACCCCACAAAGCGTAGCCATAAGTCAGTTGTAGGAAATTCGAAAAACTCTTTTGGGGGAGGAATAAGTGCATGTGCATAAGCAGGATCTGTGTGTACATGTGTGCTCATAAGTCAAGAGACAGGGATAGACTGGTCTCCTTCCCTCCCAGTCTCTCTCTCTCCACCCACTCCCTTGGCCCTGGCCAATCAATATATTTTTTTACAAATATTGCCAAAAGTTTTGCTTTTGGCTTAAGCTCTGTGCCTGATACTCGAATATAAATTTAACGAGCAGAGGAGGAGAAGGAAAATATTTTGCTATCTTAAGTGCATAAAACTATAAACGTTAAACAAAATATTTCGCATACACACGCACGCATACAAATGCGGTTATTTATACTACAGACATGCATATAGTTTGGCTTTATTCCCAAAGCCTTTGGCCCGGGACACGAGTAGCTTTTGGCCCGATTTTCCGGCAGAGAGAGATGGGAATGTTTGCGGTGCGCGCTGAGCGCATTAGTTGTGGAGTCCTCGCTATTTTGGCCTCTGCAATTGGTTTATGCCAACAATGCAGCCAGCTTCGGCTCCCGTTCCCGCTCCCGACCCAAAGTGTTGGAAATTCTTTTGTATTTGAATTAAAATTGCATAGATGATTTATAGACGCTTCGAAGTTGGCTGGCTGAACTAAACTTATGCATGGGATTTTTTACGGGCCCCGAAAGTGAAATGGGAAAATATGCAGGCCAAGTCATTGATAGCGACGAGAGATATAGCACTCGACTTCAAGCAGGAAGAAAGAATTTTCCTGTGAATTTGAAGCTCCGCTTAGGACTTACAAGTATGTTATTTAAGGCTAACAATACCTTATTGGGTGCAGCTTAAATTATGGCTTTCAGAAACTCAAATATAGACATAACCAGGACATGGACTATCATTTAGACCTGCCAAGAAATCGACTGGTAACATATTTATCAGGGCGTAACTCTCGTACGCAACTTAACCAGCAATTTGCAATTTCCTGGCCACTTTAAGAGCGCTATCTGCACCCCATCGCCGCACTTGGCAGACATATAATTTACAAATCCGAATGGGGAGGATCGGCAGGGGGGGCTGAGTAGTAGGACATGCTAAACACATCAACGGCAATGGCAAACACAAATTACTCAGCAGTGCAAACAAATGAAAAGCGATAACATCGCGTATACGCCACGAGGGAGAATACAGAATGGATAACATACTATATAGATATATATAAAGATATATGTACAAGCTGGAGCCAAGTCAAAATCCCAGGCACTAAATCAATGAATTGCGGTTGTCCTTCAATTTCCTTTCGGCCAAGTTGGTAAGCGAGAAGCAAAGAGTCAGCCGCTCTCATCCAGCATTCCCATCATCCTTATTGAGTTGCGTGTTTGAAATATTGAAATATTTTTTTGTTGGCCATGTTTACACATCGGGCTATTGACTGCGCGCACAGTTATTCCGTTTCTTCCTCGGTTTCCAGTTTGAATTTCCGCTGCGAATTTTGCGCCAAGCATTTTTTATTCGATTTGTGTTTGTCTCGTGCTTGCATTTTATTGGCTTGCTCCACGCCGAATAACCCTGATGGCTGATGGCTCTGATGGTTGATGATGATGATTTCCATTTCCTTGTTGGATGTTAGGCGGGGGAGGTTACTTCGATCGCCCCTCCCCCTCGCGGCCCGTTCAAATACAACCGAATACAGTTGTAAATTCAAATGAAATGCAAGCGAGCGCATTGTTTGAGTTTTGGGGGATCGGGCGAGCGAGGGTGGCAGCCTCTCGAATTCTGGCTTTCTGGTTAGCCAAATATTTAAAGTGGATTTCTTGGAGCATTTTATGAGCTTTTCACTGCGACTGCTGCCTGTCGTCTTCCTCCCCCCATCCATTTCTTTTATTTGATTTGATTTTCCGGCCAGTGGCATCTGCCATCAGCCCGAACCCAACGTCCGACGGAATTAAGTAATAAATTTGGTTCGAGGAAATATGTTTGCGGTTGCCGAATCGAAACGACAGACCGTGCTGAATGGCTGTGAATTACAAATTCGTAAATGCCGCATCTTTGATGCTGCATGCACTCTGCAAAATGGGCCAAAATGGCAAACGAAAAAAATCCGGAACCGGACTCATCACGTCCTCGTCCTTGTCCGTGGCCGTGTCCCTGTCCGTGTTCGTGGTCGTTACATTTATTTACACCAACATGCAAAGCTCGCATTGAGACAATTTCATGCTCATCTGCATAAAATCAATTCCATTTTGGAGACAATTTGAAGATTGGAATACAAATTTCGAATTATCAACATGGGACCCCCGACCGTGGCGGAGTCGTGGCAAAATGGCCAAACCGGCAGCGATCGCAATCAGCATTGAGACCTGACCCCCATTCCATGGTCTGTGCTCCATTTTCCTATTCGGCACTTGAAGAAAATGTGGAAAAATATCTGAAAAACCTTTGGAATCTTTGAAGAACTTTAGACTTTGAAGAAGCTTTTCCTCTTATATTTTTACACTACTTATTTTGTATATTTGTTTTGCCTAATCGTATATGATTTTGTTTAGTGTAGAGAGTACCATCTATTGCTGGGCTTGCGGCTGCTTGACTTGTGTTGCTAGTTTTTCCTTCTCGTTTTTCGGGGGGCAGCCCTGCTTCTGTCCAGGCATTTACGCCATTCACTAGGCGGCGCCGCTGTTCCAGCTCTAGCTGCGGCTCCTGGCCCCAGCATCTCGTCCTCCGCCGGCTCCTGCCAACGTCATGCATACGTAATGCGCCTGGGGATCCTGACGGCGGCGCAGCGGCGACGCAGAAGCGACTGTCTCACTAATTCCAGGACAGCCATTACGCGTCTGTGTGTGTCTCCGGTGCAGCGGGAAAATTATGTGGTGTGTGATTTGCCATGGACACTGAACGTTTCCCCCCTACCCCAATCGCTTTTCCCTCTTCCCGCCGCTTTGCTATTGAAATTTCCCTTTGAGAGAGAGGCGGCGGAGGTGATATTTCAGAGCAGAAAACGAGAAACAAAAAGGAGAAATTTGCATGCAACTCGTTACGCTTGGCACTTGTGTGTTAAGCCCGCTCACCCCTTAACCCCACTCATCCCTTCGGCACACTTTTTTTTTTGCTTTCCTTTGCCACCCCTTTCGAGCACGTAGGAACATGGAGCGTGTGGGGGAAAAAGCCATATCGATTTTGCAGTAAATAAAACATTCAAAGATTGAAGTTGCCGCTTTTGAGCTTAGCCGAATGGTGTGTGGCCTCCTTTTTTATGGAGTGCGCTTCCTTTTATGGCTTCCGTTTCTATAGCAGCTGCCGCTGTGGTGGCTCCACGGTGCTCTGGCGAAGGGACACTGTGTGGCGTGCTCCGCTTCCCGCCGCTGCCACAGCCACTGCCAAATTGTAAATATTTTTGTCGGCCACGTAGCGGCGCAGGAGAAAATATTGCATTTCTCGCTTGGCATAATAAACGATGTGCCGGCGAAAAAAAAGCAAGAAAGAAACCAAATACTCGTACTCGCACCGAAAACCGAAAGAGTACCGTCAAAAACCACGCAGAAATACCAACCAGCTGCACCGCACAATGGCAGGATCTTTGTAAAAAACGGATAAACAATATGGTGGCTGGGTCAGCTACAAAAAAAGAGGAAACTGTTTCATAAAGGCTACGTTCTGATCACATCCAGCGATTTTAAAGGAGATAAACTGGCACAAAAGATGCTTGTGATGGTTATTTCATTATATTAATATATTAACAAAATCATCAAAATCGCTTAACACATAAAACAATCATAAAAGCAATCCCTAAAAGCAAAACTGATTATCCATTTTTGCAAAAATCATGGCCTACATTTCGGCGAACATTTGGCAATTCTTTTTATTCAATTTGCTTTCGCTTCGCTGGTTTCTCATCAGCTAAAATCCTTAAATGGTCAGTCCTGTCACATATTGCCAAAACGACGCCAGAAGCAGGAAGCAGAGCAAAAAAAAAAGAGAAACTGACAAATTCAAATTAAATTGGCGCCGTTGTCCACATACACGCAAATCCACCAAAACTTGTGTGTGTGTTCCAATAAATTATATAAGATATAGCCGTAGACTCTTCCTTACGGCATTGATTTGACATGAATTATGGCCGGTCGAGAGTGGACAAAAAAGCAATTGCTGAAAATCCTTTCCGTAAACTTTAAGGCTCTGAAAATGGATAAATTCCATTAACCGATGCCAGCCGCAGGCTAAACGTTCAAGTGCATTTTCCACCGACCGACCAATGAAGCAGGCGTTATTTATAACGCAACAGCGATGGCCCCACCTCTGAAAATCCCCTTCGAAACCCCCTTTTGGATAAATCCCCTTCGCACCAAACCCCCTTCTTTGCCGCGATGGATATATCTCCTTGAATCTATGGATCCTGCAGCCCCCTCTCGTGACCACGCCCGGACACACGTCAATAAAACTGCTTCAAACTGTCCACATTGAAGTTGTTGGTGTGGCACTGGGAGAAATAAGACTGTAAGTCTTTAAAAATATATGTGAAGAATGAAAAAAAAAATTAAATTTAAAGAAGGATAGTGCATAATCATATTCGAAAGGGAAATATTATTTTTCTAACTATTTCATGAGTGTTTTTTAATACTTCCTTTTGTTTAGTTTACAAATATTTTTCCAGTGTCCAGCTTTTGGTGCTGCTTTTGCCGCTGCAACTGAAGCTGATGCCGGGGCGATAAGGCTACTTTAACGCTGTCCCCGATTTCTGCATGATGCCACACACGGTCGGCCCCTTTCGTGTTTGGCCCCAATAGTGGTTGATGGCCAGTGAATGGGCATGGGGTGGGGTGGTGGCCGGGTGGTATGGCGGTTTCAAACATGCAAATTGCTTGCGGTTCGCTTCGGTTTTTCCCCGCCATAGCTTTCCCGCTACCGCTGCCGTTCTCGCTTCCCGCTGCCTCCTCTCCTTTCCCTCATTCGCGTTTTTCGCTTTCATTGAGTGCTCCGCTTACAGTTAACTCGACTTTATCATGTGTGTCTGCGGGTGTGCGAGTGCAAAATGCAACAACAAAAATCCATTTAGATTAATTAGTTTTTAAGCGAAGCAACTCGATGCCGATGCTTAAACTTTAGCAACAAAATATATTCAAGAAGAGTAGAGTAGGTCACATTCAAACTCTGAGCATATCTCTGATTCAAATTAAATTCCGTTTATTCCTTTAAGCATAAAATATTGAAAGTGTGTCCGGAGTATTAAAGAAAGTGGAGAAAACATTTTAAATTCCCCTTTCACTCGGCTCTGAGTGCACTAAAGAGGGTGTCTGGAAGTCATAAAAGCTGAAATGCCCGCCTTTACATCTCTCTCTGGGCCCCGTTGAGACTCACTTTCTGCCCGACTACACTTGGCCAACTCCGCACCTGCAAAGCAACTCGAAAGCGCCAACTCCCGTCCGCAAAATGGCGCTTAATGATGCCAAAGATGAGCGACCCCGGCGTGTCAATGGACTGGATGCGACCAGCGACCCCCGGACACCAGCTACCGGCCACATCATCTCCGTCATCTACATGGCTAACTAAGCGTGCCGTGTTTGGCATCTCCTCTGGTGTTAAACTTGTCGTACATGCATCCGAATGGGGCGCACAAAAAAATACGATGCGAAAGTAGTGAACTAAACTTTGCTCAAAAGTTTGTTTATTACACCGGCAAGGCGCACCCACAGCGTAAAAAAAAGACAAGAAATCCGAGTGGCTTTCACCACCAACAAAAAAAGAAAAAAAAGAGGGAAAAAGACGGCCGGCCTTTTGCTGTGGCCAACTTCTGGGAGTCGCTTGGAAATTCATCATCTTTTCAGCAGCTTATGCGGCACTTTGCTGCCTACTCCAGGAGTCTACAGAATCTAAAGTCTGAAGTCTGGAGTCTAAAGTCTACTGTCTGCAGTCTGGAGTCTGTAGTCCGCCGGCCCAAAAGTTCTTTGTTTCGCTCTATTAAAAACTTGTAACAAGTTGGCTCGTTATCCATTTTCTGGGTAAGCATAATTTCATCCGAAATTCGTTTGCATGTCACATCGCTGGCCATAGTTATATTGATAGCCGAGCGCTGCCAGCAATTAAAAGTGAGTTCGAAGCCAAGACAAATGGCCCAGACATTTGCTTGAGCCGAGCGAAACTTTGTTCGCTTCGGGCCTGAGAACGCTAAAAAGCGGCCGAGGGAAACTTTTGCCAAGTAAACTGTGGCCCAGCAATGGGCGAGATAAAGCTACAGTTGGGATAAGGAAGACTTTGAGCTGAAGAGATCGAAGAGGAGTTACCCTTTGCAGTTTAAGTAAACTCTTTAACCAGTAAACATCTTTAAGCCAAAAATAATGAAGGAGGTTCAACGGCTAACATTGCATCTTCATTTTTATTTCATTAATTTTCAAGTTAAAAATATTAAGTATACGTACTTTCTAGCATACCCCAAACTTGAAACATTACTGAATACGAAAAGCAAAAGAACATTTTACAGCATCATTAAGGATAAGCATCGGCCTGGCTTTGAATTTGTTGGTTGCCATTCTGCGCTTTTGTGCGATTCACTTCCTTGAGATAAATTTTTTTGGGAATCGGGGGACTCGGGGATCGAGCATCGGGGGAACACACAAAAGCAGTCACCTTAGACACCGATAAAGCTATACTTTAATCTTCAATTCAACACCAGTCGTGGTGGGTTCATTACGAATACACCCAGCCACCGTCCAGCCAATTAAGAAATAATTTAGAGCGCCAACAAGTTAACAAGTGTGACCTTTCAGTGCCACCTGCCACCTGCCACCTGCCACCCTGCCCTTTCGGGGCGCCTACCTTGGCATCTCGCATGTGGCTGCTGGCCCAAAAGTCCGTAAATAAAACTCGAGATCTCCAAGCTGACCTGGGCCGTGAAATCCTAGCGAAATCCTTGGAAATGTTTTATTAGCCGTACGTACGTACGTACGCCTGAATAAGCCAGCTTAGCGGAAGCTATCGGATTTTATGCTTTTGACTTTTGCAACGGCCAGCGTTGGAGGAGTCGAGTGCAGCGTTCTTAGCCCTCTCGACTGACCCGGCCGGGAGTTGCATTCTCCCCGGCTGTCCGACTGTCTGTCTTGGCCAAGTCCATCGGCGCTTAAGCTGTGTGCCTTGCAGCAGATTTTCCTTGCCGCCTGTTGGTTTTACTAGCTCTTTGTTTTTCGTTTTACGTTGTTGGAGGCGAGTGCCCCTTTGGTGCTGATTATCTTCACGTGGCTAATATGTGGTCTTTCTTGGCACACTTGGAGAAGGATTTTTAGGAGTTTCTTCTCAGCTAGTTATATAAGAATGTCAAGCGCTGATTCACAAATAATTCACGTGGGTTTAACAACCTTTCGCTGGTCAGTGGCTGGTCCCTTAAGTCGGCGGCATTTCTAAGAACATTCCAGAGCCACGACGACTGGGATTTCTGTACAGTTGATTGGAATCGGAATTTCAGTAGTCTGCGACGGGGCAGCCATAATATAATTGAACAAATATTTATTTTATGCCCCGACGACTAAAGAACGGACTGCAATGCAGCGTGTGCTCCGAGAAGGGGCATCAATTTTCGGTATTTCGCATTGAAAGGAATTTCAGTGCAGTTGCCAGCATATGTTGTGAAATACACGCATCCTGCCTGGCATCCTCAGCCTTGTGGATCCGGGATCCCGAGTCCCGAACACACCGCAGCTGCAGCAATAACAACAACAGCCTGGTTAATCCTGCAACAACAATGGCCATGATGGAGCTCCGCTCTCCCCACCGCTTTCTCCTTGTGGCCGGGCTTAGTGTGTGCGTCCGTGTGGCTGAGTTAGAAATATTGAAAAATTTTTTTATTGCAGCACGATATATGAATCGCAGACGCAGACTGCTGCTGCCGCAATCCCAGGGGAAAAGGCAAAACAAAACCTAAAATCAAATTCCATTGCAAAGGCGGGCTTTGTTGAGAAATATTTTAGATTTCCAACAGATGTTCTCGTTCGTAAACAGATTTTTAGAATCTGTCTCCTGCCATGATTTGCATAATGCTCGTGCTCGTGCTCGTGGAGAAAGCTGAGCTTTTCACGCGTTATTGAGAACGCAATCGATTCGCAGTCCTTGCCGCCTTCAAGAGCTCTGTGTTTATGAGCTCCCCCGAGTGTGTTTTGCATATCCCGTCGCAGCGGAAGTTGCCATTGTCCTTGTCATTAATTATTCACTGGCTGCCAGAGTTTGGGGGGTGCGAGGTCCTGCCAAATCATGAGGTGGGGCGACTCATGTTGCTCTCGTTGTAATGGAAACAAAATAAGGATACGACGTAGACAAAAATGTAACTTCCGGTGGCCATAATTGATGATGTGCTGCCTCAGATAAGCACAGTGGGCCAGAGGCCAAGAAATGTAATACGGGGCCCACTGTTTCGGCAACAAACACAGGAAGCAGCCGCCACTCCACGGACATAAATATTCTACACTAATAACACACACAAAGGAGAACACTTCCGCTTACGAGATGTAAACTTGGGGATAAACTTTTCCCCCGATTTCGGGACTGATTGAAGACCTCTTGTGTGTGGACAGGGGAGCTATATCTACTTTTTGTTTTGTACATTTCTCTCTCAGTCGTGCTAGACAAACATCAGCTTCATCATATTTATAAATTAAACGTCATCGATACATCCAGCTGGAGAGTGTGGAGACTCCGCCAGACCGAGACACGAAACTGAAATATTTATCATCTAAGGCAGTATGCCTCGACGTCCCAATAACAATGTTCCAATGCGACTGTGAATGCGAACGTGCGTTGGCATCTGTCGATTGCCGGCAATCAGCGCCAAAGAACGATATCTGACAAATGCGAGTGTGTGGCTACAGATACAGATACAGGGCATATGAGTCCACGTGCTGCCTTTCAAATTTGTCATCATTTTGGACCATGGTTTTCGTTAACAACTGGTGCTGAATAGTTTCTTTAATTTGAGGAGCTAAAAACTAGAAGTGGAGTCAGTAAAAAAGCAATTGATGGTCATTTTATTTATTTATAAAGCGAAAAAATACATTTTTAAATTCTGAAAATAATGTAATAAATTATTTAGATAGTTATATATTATATAAAATGTATTTAAATAAATTTTAATAACTCCTTGCTGCTATGAAAATTAAACTAAATTCATATTTAATTTTATTTCAACTTTAGTTAAAAGCTAAAAACATAGTGAAGGAGTCATTTCCGAACCTATAAATCATATATATTCTTGATGAGCATCAAAAACTGAGTCAATCTAGACATGTACGGCAAAAATAAATTTTTTTAAATTTTTTCAAAATTTTATTAGGGATTTATTCGTTAAAATTATCAAAAAACTGAAAAAATATTTAATATTTTACTTTAAAAATTTGAATATGCAGATTTTTTTACCATGTAAAAACTAATACAGAAAAACTTTCCGGAGTAAAATTAAGGCATTTTTGACTTAGTTATGATCGATTTCAGGGGAAAAAAACATCGTCTTTTCGAAGATAGCTTATTTTCTTGTTAACTCTTATTTCACACTTTTATTTAAACCTCAACTTTTAAACCTTTCCCCCCAGTGTACAATAAAAAAACAGACTGGCAAAACATATTTAAAAAATTGAAAAGTTTAATGCACAACAAACAAATTTTGTTGAAACGGCGGCATCAAACTTTTTTATGGCAATCAATACTAAAAGGCAGGCAAAAAAACAACTTGTACCAATTTGGAGTTTTGTCATAAAAAATTGAAAATGTCAAAAGCAACGTGGACGCTTCGCCAGTTTGCTACCACATGCCACACGTGTGTGTGTGTGCATGTGTGTGTTTGCCTGGGCTTGTGTGTGTTCTAGCTGCAAGCTTGTGTGTGTTGGTGTGTGTTTGTTGCCGGCATGTAGTTGACATCATTGATTGATTTAGCTGTCAATTGCATAATCACTCAAGCGTTATTGTTCGTCCGCCGGGCCAAAGTCGGGCCCTTGCTCTTGGCCTGCTCTCATGTTTGCCAGCTCGACGGCCACGCCCACTTCCCCTCATTCCGACTGCTGTTTGTCTGACTTGACCGGACCAAATCTAAGGGGCATCCGTGGGGGGGAAGTGCCGACTTGTCCACGTGTGCCGGCCAAATAAGGCAGCTGGCCAGTGTCAGGCAATTGTCAGCAGAGCGGTGCCGTGGCTTAATAGTTGCCTGCCTCCCCCCATTTCCGGTCCTCAAAGTTGCCTTGCAGCTGCCGCTTTGCTGTTGTTGTTGCTGTTGCTGCTGCCTCTGCTGCTGTTGTGATAGTTGTAGCTGCAAACCGCAACAGCGCCAGCTGTCGGTGAGATTGTTACACAAGCATCCCGAGTTCTGTGTAGGTACACAGGGAAAAACTAACAAGAAAGATCTGGATATAAAGCCTAAAATAAGATATAAACCTAATTTATATACTCTAAGAATTTCACTCACTATTTCAAATTATTTATAATTTTTAAGATTTAATTTAGCACTCAAATTTTCCCCGCCGTGTACAGCCTTCGACTGTGTGTGCTCCTCGTATGTTTGTGCATGTGCCTCGCATATTGGCAGCAGCAATTGATGTGGCAACAAATTAACATGCCGCAAATGGAAGTAATGGCCAAGTGTTAATTGTTGTGTGAGTGCCGCACACACACACACACTCATACACACACACTTAGCCGCCCACAACAGATGCCTCCCTTTATAGCCATTTAATAATGACGTGATTTAAAATTGATTTATTTCTATTTTCGGGTAAGAACAGGAATTGACCCGCAAAACAGAAAAATCAAGTCACAAAAAAATAATAAATTACCTTCATGGAACCCCCGATTGTCGTTGTTGTTATTTGCGTTGCCTTTGGCCAATGCCATTGTTATTCCTATAATACACAAACACACACTCGCAGAGCCAGCATAAGTCCTGGCAAATAGAAACAGAAAATAGAAAAAGAACGGCCTGGCAGCCGGAGGGGCCAGTGAGCTTGTCTAGGCTTGTAAAAAATGGATATGTCAACGTCCGGCATGTCAACAAGATAACATGACCATGCCCACATCGGCTGCCCCTTGTCAAAGAATACAAAAAATACAAAAAAAAAAAAGAATGAACAAAAGTTCAAATCAACAAAAGCCAAGTCTTAGCTTGGAGCAACAATTGTGGGCAGAGGAATTCTTTGCTTCTAGTATATATTTTTTCTTTTTGGTATTTCTTCCCGTTGTGTATTGGTCACCCAAAAATCCCAGCTCAAAGTCAGCCGAATGGCCGCTGAAAACATCCTGAGTGGGTGGCCTGAATGAAGTCAAGATTAAGCGGGATCGTTGAATGCAACAAGGCTGTGCACTGGGGGAAATAATATGGAAAATTCTGCCTATCGTTTAAATTCGTTTTAATATATATTTCTTTATGTTAATGTTAAATAATTTTGGTCATTCGGTCAGTGCATGAATTGTGGTCACATAAGCTCAAGGCGACGGCCTCGAAGTGAATGTATTTCCACGGCTCTGGTCCCGGGCAATCGTCCACTGCCAAGTATCCGTTTACGGCCAATGCATTTGGGCTGCTTGTCGTGTCATGCCGGATATCCGGCGGAGTTGCAAGTGCATGGCGAGGACCATAAATCTTTAGGGAGCAGCGGCGAAAGAACAGCGCTCTCGAGCTCCAAGTTCCGAGTCCAAGCCGGAGTCCTCGAGTCCTTTAATCGTGTCACAACACACAACAGACGGGGCCAAAACAGCTTTCACCAAAATTGCAGCAGTGTCATAAAAGTGGCAGCGTTTCTGGGCTCCGTTTTGGCCGCTTTCCTTTTCCTTTCCGCTCTGGCCAAAACATTTTATCGCCCGCTTTGACGGCTGATGGGCTCTTGTTAAGTCGCCCGTCGGAAGCGCCTAAGCAGCTCGCATTTCTGGCATGTTTTTTAACTGCCAGCCGCATGCGAAATGCAAAATAAATTCGCAATGCGAGCTGCTGATGTGTGTGGGTGGCATTTTTTGGGGGGCTGCGGCCAATGGAGGCTTGTTGCATATACGCGTTGCAATTGCACGTCAGTGGCATGTTTGCACTTGACAATTCATTTCATTGTTTGTAGATTGCATTTGTCGCTACCCTTCCCCCGATCCTGTGGAAATTGGTAACGCAGGCGGGGGAGGCGTGGTCGTGCAGCAGCTTCAAAATTGCATTCGCAGCACGCGATGCGCGCATTTCGCTTGGCCAGCCCCTTTTCCTGGAATCCTTTGCTTACCGTCACCTTCTTTCTGTACACTATGAAATATCCTTCAAAATAATAAGTGAGCAAAAGAAAATAATTGGAGAAAAGTGATCAATAAGATCCCTTGTGTGTCACCAAATAAATGTATAAAAATTAATTTAAAATAAAAGAAAAATGTGCTAACTTGGGATTAATTTCTTAGGCTTTTCTTCCTTCTCATTTACCAAACTAAAACTATATATTTTGCTGAGTGTACAAGTGCCTCTGCCTATTCCCGACAAACACAAAATGCTGGAGTTTATTTCCCAGCTGCCTTTTACTTATTTTGCACTGTCGCCAGTCGTGGTTGCTACCTTTTTCATGTTACTCCCGCTCCCGCTCCTGCTGCTGCTCCTCCTCCGACGAAAATGCAATTTTCTTGGCATTTTTCGGCAAAACTTGAGAGTTGGTTTGTGTGTGCTGCGTGGGTTGTTTGGATTGCAGTATGCACGTGGTCAACAGGTTATCCTGTCCGGGGACTGGTCCTTGGTCCTAGTTCCTGGGACGGACCGGAGTCCTTGGCTGCCTGCCTGCTTGCCTGCCTGCCTGCCTGCAACGTTTATTTCCGCTTTTGTACCTTTTTGGCATTTTCGTTTCTTTTATTTTCGTGTTTTGTCGGTTGCTGTTGCATTGTGGTTTTCTCATTTATTTTGTGCCCTGCACTGTGCACACTGTGCAGCAAAACGGCCGCAACATATTGTTGTTGCAACAGGAAATGACTTCAATTTGCTGTTAACAAGTTTAAAATTTCGCAATTGCAACGGAAATACCCAACATGATTTCCCGCCCTCTCTCCGAGCTTGAGCATTGGCGCACATAATTACTCAGTCCTGACTGAGTTCAGTTGAGGTGTGGTGGCGAATTAATATCACTGGTCCGTAGTGCTCCCGAGGGGGAGGACGAAGCTGAAACTAACTAATCTGATGACTTCATCTGCTCGCCTGCTTCGGCTTTCACAGCTGGCTCAAAGGACGAAGCAATCAGTTGGTCGCAAAGCTTAGCATCTTGGCCGGCATCCGGCTTATCCAAAGTCCAAAGACCGAGGACCTCCCACATTATCCTGTTACACTGTAGCAGTAGCAGCAGCAGCTGTTACACGATGCCAATGAACTCCTCTGGCCGGCTACATCTGCTTACATCTTGAAAATAAATTCACGCCATTTGGCAGAGACTTCACAAGTTGCACCCGGCCAGGGGACCGACCCTGTCTAGTACAATAACATATATAATATATATGTGTATTCATATGCCGGGTCTGAGATTCCTGGGGCTGCGTAGGTGTAGGTGTGTGCAAGATGTCTGTGATAAATCAACAAATTCATCAGCCCAGGACTGGCAGCATCTGGCGACACTTCGGTGAAGGAGAAAGACATTTAAATTCTAGGCGACTTCTTGCTTACTTTTTCAGCATTTTGAGATAGAGTAAGCATAGGGATTTTATTTAATGTTTTCCCAGCATTTCAATATCCCTTATTTAAGTAATTAAATTCGTTTTAATAATGATTGATTGCAGCTGAACCCATAATGAAATTTAAATGATTTCCTTATCTTTATGAATCCGTTTCAATCAGCAACCATTTGCAATTAAATTTAATATTCCTGCGAATCCTTTGGCTTTCGTTAGTTTAAATTGCTTCCCCGAAACCCTTCCGGTTTGTTAAGTTGATGATAAGCTTAATGAGTGTCAGCTTTTGAAGCCCTTTGCCAAATAAGTTTTTCTAGGAAGCCAGCAGCCTTTTAAATGTGAATCGTATTAACATTTTTAATTTGGCCTTTTCCCATTAGTACCTGTATAATTCTTTCTTCTCGTGTAGAAATTAAGGTTTCTGCCATCCCACTCCCCTTGCCACTGGGTACTTCATATGAATTGTCAGCGTTTTTATTTAATTTGTTGTGGCTTTGCGCTTCAGTTTTTTCTATTTGGTTTAATTAATTTAAGCGCACAGGCACACACACGACGACATGCACAATTTTATTACCTATTTTAATCATAAAAAGCGCGTGGCCATGTGGCACAGACAAATTGACATTATCAGGGGGGCAGGGAGTGGGAGCTCCACTCGCACGCATTATCCTGCCATATATGCGGGTGTATTTATGTGTGTTTCAGTGCAGATGCGTAAGTTGATTATTAACTGGTGTGAGTGGGTGACGAAGCGGGGACTGGGCTGGGTGGGGAGGGAAGTGGGCACGAGTAGAGGTTGCTTCTATAATTACGAGCGTGCCCAGGCCCAGACTTTGTTCGTGGTTCATGCCCAGTTAAATACAGACATTAGGCATGCATAGCTATTTAGCCATACAAACATGTCTCACTCCGCTCTTTGTCCAGCAGGAGTCGTTTTTACACAGCAAGAAAGTTGCAAGGACTTGAAATAAATATGAAAATAAAGAATTGAATGAATAGAATTGAGAATTATTGAAGAGGTTCTATTATAAATTCATAGAAAAATAGAGCCACTATTTTTATCTGTAGATTCTCTTTAATTGCAAATACCTTAGCATATCCTTAAGCTAATCCTTTAATCTAATCTCTTCTACAAGACCTTTCTCTCAGTCCTTTTGGTAATTCCATTAAAGCTCCTGCGCTCGAGGATTTCACTGCGGTCGGGTCTCAATTATAATTTCGTTTGATGGCAGCCCGGAATCGTAATGTCCTTCGTGCGTTTTGCAATAACAACAAAGAAATGAAATTAGCTCGAGGCACAAATTAGGCGTTCCTCTGCTCGGATGCGAATATGTGCGTGCCCGTCGGATAATCTAACGCAATTAATCGACTCGTCACTACTACGCACACATGTCACTATCCTTCACGGTAGCTGGAAATGTCAGCGGTCTAATATGCAAATTAATCTCAAATTACAGGGCACTGCGACTGGGGGAGGGGCGGAGACTTTTCCCCCAGCCCTTCTATTCCATGTGCTTTAATTAATTTTAATTGCAGACAAAACCTGCGGAGTGGCGCTCGCTCTGAGTGCGAAAGATTAATTTCAAATGCATTTGGCCTTGGATAGCCTTCACCCATCGAGTTTCGGGCAAATTGATAGACCCCGAAACTAAATGCACATCAAAAAGACATTATGCAAATTGTTTTTGGGTTCCGAAAAACACATTAAATGGATATCAATCTACAAGAAAATAATCTAAATATTAAATATGTATGGCTGCCGACGGACTGGGGCTTCCTCCTCACTGTCCCTCCATCCTCTGCGTTCCCTTTTCCCGGCCAGACAAATTCAATCAATCAAACAAGGACCAGGCAGGGGCCAAGCAATGCCAATGCCGTTACGTGCCCGTAATGAAGTCCTGTCCAAATTTGCCTTTTTCTAAATTAGCACAAATGTTCTTTTTACGACGACGAAAGCGGACAGCGCAATGGAAATGGCTAAAGGCTCCTCTCTGCGGCTCTGACTCTGGCATTGTCTCTAATTTCTCATTAATTTGCAAGCGAAATCAGTGAACACGGCGCTGTGCCACCGAAATGACAACAAGCTGAGAGGCAGGCACTGAGCGAAAAGTAAAGGGAATGAGTTTTGGTAAATTAACAACCATATTTTCTGGGTGGAATTAGAGGAATTATAGTCTTATTATCTATGTAACATTTAAAGTAACTTCAATGCTTAAGTGATATAAAATTAATTAAGTAAAATTTGTGTCATATAAGTAGTTTATTTAAAAGATTATTTATGATATATAAGAATAAAAAAGCTTTTAAAAAATTGTATGTATCTGTTTTTAACCTATTTATAACTCTTTAAATTCAATTCATAATTTTTGTTTAAATAAATCTCTAGTTTTCAGGCACACTTTTAAATATGTAATCTTTGTAAGTAATTTCCTTAAAGCTCACATTTATTTTCAGTGATAAATGGTGAAGCGAAAAGGTAGCGACAAGAGCGAAACGAGGCAACAGGGCGTATGAGCGCTCTATGCAAACGGCGGTTGTGGGCGGTCGAAAAGAGACCGAGAGGGAAAACAGGACGAGAGGCTGGAGGAAGAAGGAGATGGCTCGGTGGTTAGCTCTGGGGCAGGTGGCATCGAATGAATGCTCGTCAGGTGTTTGCGGTGGTTTTTCGAGTATTTTGCCAGAGACCAATGCCAACGAACGACGGCACTGTCAGCGGCACAGCCACTGCCAAAGTCAATAAGAGACGACTGCGGCAACGACAACGAGGAGGTGGTGTAGCAGCAGCAGCAGGAGGAGGAGGACAAGCATGGGGATGGCCAGCTGCTGCTCCTGCTCCAGCTTTCGACTTAATTGAAAGGCGTTTATTTGGCTTTAAAAACGTAAATCAAATTCATTTAATTCCGCCCCTCCTCCTAGCCTTTATCTTTTATATAGTACTTTTTAGCTCGCCCCTCCGGGCGTTTACCTTTGTCCGGCAATTACAGGGCCACTCGACACTAGGCACTCGGCGGAGTCTGCGGCAGATCTGCATGGCCATCCGTATCCGCCGCATCCGCATCCGGCAGCAGCTCATTTTATAGCTTGTATTTTAAGTAAATGTCTACCATTGCCGGGGCCCTTGAGTCTGGCCAAGCAAATTTCCGCGCTTACGCCACTTTGGGCAAACAAAAGGAGCTTGACATTGCCCGCCATTCGCTTTTGTTGGATTAGCTTTGATTAGATTTCTCTTGTTTGCAGCTCCTTTGCCCCATCCTGCTGCCGCAGAGTGTCACTCGGGAGACAGACACCTGTACAGGGCGCCTCGACACTCGGGGAAATGCATTGGGGTTTTTCTGGGAATTTGTCAGCATGTTTTCTTGGTGGGAATGACGAGAAATATAAAAGATTTGCATAGTATACGGACATATTATTTGAAGCTTTTACTTCACTTTCCAACGCTTTTTCTTGCTGTGTAGTGGGACTCTTTATTGGTCCATGATTATATTATATTATGCCTCTGCCCTGCCTTTGTCTCGCTAATTTTTTCTGGCTGAAACTTGCGGCATGAGGGCCCAGAGGTCGTTGAGTGCTTTAAAATTACATTTCCGTGTCGAAATTGCACCTGTGACTTGGAAAGGAGGGGCTGAGTCCCTGGACCCAGCCCGGGGGGCCATAAAATGGGCCACTCAATCTGTGTGACTCATTTTGTCAAATTATTTGGGGGATTTATGCGTTGGCAGCCATTTTTTATTCGCTTACTTTAATGGCAGTCAATTTATTGCCAATAAATTTGTAGCCAAAAAGTTTAGAGCAAGGCCGGCCGAGTAGCAAATTTTTATTTGGCCAAGTGATAAACTTCCAACATATGTGCGGGCCCCGGAGGGTCGACGCCGCGCTGTGGCGTTTCGGGATTCCATTTTGGCAGCGGCTCAACTTGGGCAAAAGCGAGAGGCCCAGAAACTGCAGTTAAATTCAATTTGTGCCGCGCTGCCTGCAAATGACAGGCAGCCAAAGTGCCATTTTAAGCGCCAGCCAAAAATTGTCGCCCCTCGTCTAAGGACCAAGGACCAAGGACCAAGGACCAAGGACCATGGACCAGACCAGGACTCGTTGTCGTCTTCATTGCAGCATAATTTCTGGCGCGGCTTTGTTGGCGCGATAAAAAAGTTGGCCGCCTCTCCCTTATCCCCCCGTTGTCCCTCTTTATTTCCGTTGATTTAATTTTAAAAAGGCGCCGCACTTCTCTCTCGGCTGAAGCACTTTTATTTATACACATTTAGCCACTGCGGGGCGCCGTTTTGCAAACTGTTTTGGCTCCGTTTAGTTGGCCCCAAAAACGCAGGACATTGTCAGTCAGCCAGTCATTCACTCAGCCAGCCAGCTAGCCATTCATTCATTCATTCAGACATTCACTCGGCGAGCATTTGGCACTGACACTGTCCAAAAGGCAGCCGCCCGTGCTTGGCACTCGTGTTTCGCCTTTGTCAAGTTTAATGAATTAATGCGCATTTTATGTGAAAAGTTGCCGCAGCCGGTGGGTAAATGAAATAAATTTATGCTCCGGAGCCGTCGCCGCCTTGCTCTGTCTATTATCTAAGCATTAAACCTGTGCGCGTATTGATACAAAATCTGAACAAATTGAAAACGAAAATTGTTTTGCCATTTAATGATTGTGCAAAAGTTAGACCGCTTGAGCTCAGGCCATTAAAATTATATTAAAAAGTTTACACAGCTAAGGGTACTCGGACCGGTTTCAATTTGCTTTAATTTGCATTGAGTGGATTCCGCTTTAAAGTCGAAGGAAACTCGTTGGCCCGATTTGGCCGGGATAACTTCTGACACTTGCCACAAATATAAATCGTCGCAGGCGGGCATGAAAAAGTGTCAGGCTTTTGCGGCTGCAACACAAACTGCCAAGACTCATTTTTCACACTACGCACAAACCGAGCAAAGGATTGGCAAGTGCGGGAAAATCGGGCGGGATCCGTGGAGAAAATCGGGCGAAAAG
The DNA here is from genome assembly GCA_008042675.1 of Drosophila seguyi. Taxonomy (NCBI): domain Eukaryota; kingdom Metazoa; phylum Arthropoda; class Insecta; order Diptera; family Drosophilidae; genus Drosophila; species Drosophila seguyi. The sequence goes on from VNJU01008519.1 coordinate 37,625, forward strand.
GGTCCGGGGAGTACTGAGTGCCAAGGAGATGCTTGACTGATTGTGCGCGTTTTGGGGCAAAAGTTTTTCGCATTAACTTCCGCTGCATGCCGCGTCGCATTTGAATGCGATTTTGATTTGTCACTCGCCGCCTCGCAACAAAAGCCGCCGCCTACTTAAAACCCGGAGTTAGATGGCGCGGCCGCTCAACTTTTTCCGCCATTTCCGCCGCCCACTTGTCGCCGATCATTGGTTTCCGTTTCCGCTTTCCCCTCTCAAGGAACTGCAAAACTGCAGAAGGGAGCGAACGCAACTCGACGACGTGCACAAGCGCATTTTGAAGTTTATGAAAAGGGGCCGGGCCGAGACGGGCTGAGGCTGAGCCAACTTTCTGAATAGATTAAGTTGAAAGTTTTGCTCATTTTCAGCATCGCCCCCAATCGAGGGCTGTCGCTAAGACCGGCGACAAAATTATATACCCTCCGCAAAAAAAAAGGGGGAAAAATCAACGTAATGATGTCGGCGAGGGGCAAGTTGCCGGAGTCTGGAGATGGTAGACAGCAAACCAAAATCAAAACTTTTCCAAGTGTCATTAAAAGTAACCGAAAAAAGCAAACGAGATAGCGAGCGAGTTTATTTCCATTCCCATTCCGAGTCGCAACTATCAACTATTATCTTGTTGATTTGCTTTCTTTTTTTTTCCAGTTACCTCTCCAGGACCCTTGCACGTGAGACAGGCACAAGTTTTTCTATAGCTACACAGAGGAAAAATCAAAACTGGGACTCATTCTATATTATTAATAAATTTTTAAAGGATTTTGTAGAGGGAGTAGCTATAATCTTAGAGTTATTTTCCAGATAGCTTTACTTTCTTCCTGTGTAGCCCTTCTTTGGAATTTTGAAATTTGAACCGGTCAAACTTGGTCAGCACAAAGAGGCCAAGAGTTAAGCCTTTTGTGGCCAACAATGAAAGGCCACTGGGGCAGCACGAAGGACTGCCAATTACAGGCCGAGGGCTCGTTAGCCATGCAGCACAAAAATGTAATTGAATTATGAGAGGCAGCCACAATATCGGGCAAACTAATCAGGCAAACTACAATCCCGGCAATGGGCAGGACGTGTCCATGCCCCTCTCGCTAATCAATTTGCCCATTGTGCCGGCCGCCTTTGTTTGTCTCTGGCCCTTCTCCTACTCCGTTGCCTCTGGTTGTATTTTATTTATGAAAACGCCTCGTGAAACGAGTCCGCAGTCGGGGCCAGAACATATTGCATGTAATTAATCAGAGGCATTGGTATCTGGTTATGGTTATGGTTTAGGGTTTCCGATGCATCGACAAGCAGACGCAAATCGTGCCGCCCACCGCAGGCGGATAATTGAATTTCAGTATTATATATCCCATATTCCTTGAGCTGCTTGAAGTGCCCGTCATTATCTTAAGATTGCTGCCTCTATGGCTGCAGTCGATTGATTTCAGCGAGTTGTCCTAATTGGGCAGCGGGAACAGCACAGAGAAAAAATATGGAAGCAAGTTCTATTTGGTAAATTAATAAGAAATTGATTAGAGACTTTACTGCCTGGGATCAAGGTTTTTCTTAGCAAATACTTTTTCTTAACTAGAATAGAAGACCCTTTAAATTGATTACCAAATATCATCAATTTCTCTGTGTGTATGGTGTGGTTTTTATGTTGATCCTTTTGACCAGCCGAATAATTAATTAGCTGCATTAAAATAAACACACTAGCCACGGGGCGTTGTGTTTTATGGCCCTTTCAGGAATGCCCCATGATATCCTTCAATCGGATTTTTTGGTCCATTTGAACTGCCCCGATAAGCAAGCTATATAAATACGTATATATAGCATCAGGAGTCCGGAGGGTATCGGCTACTGGGAAAGTGGACAAGTGTGCTTCGGTGTTTTTGATTAAGCACAAGGTGTTGATTGATTTGGAAACTCAAAGGAACTTAATTATTTTGAAGGGATTATGAGTATGATTACGGTTGTGATTGTGTTAGCGATTTCCGTGGGCCAAAGGATGCCAAAGGCGAGCAATTAATTGCAGGATTAAATTTTCTTTTGTTGCCAGTCGTTGCCGTGGTCGCCCGCCCTTTCAATAATTTCCATCCATCGACTTTCATAATGAGTTCTGTCTGTCGGTCGGTCGGTCGGCCCCTAAAAAGGGGAACCACAAAAACTTTGAGTTATAGGGAATTTTCCACACATATTACACTTGGCAAACTTTGTGCTCTTCGCCGCACTGCCAAAGTTGAGTCAGTTAATTAAAACCAAGTGGGCTTGGCGGCGGGGGTTTTACAGAAATTGTTGTATAAATTTAGCTTCTTAAATGAAAAATCCACCCATGAGGGCTGTTAACCTGATGATGAAAAGTAGGTAAAGCCCCGGATACGACAACATATTTGCGATTATTTCCCACGCGGGCACTCAAGGCATAAAGGGCAATAAATTAAGAGAGCCAGCAACGAAGGATGTCCTGGCGAAAGGAGCTGCCAGCAAGGATGTCTTTGATGCTGCGCCAGCTCTAGGTTTCTCGGGAGCCCTAAAGGCAGAAAAGAAACACTTCAGGTGTAGATGAAAAATGTAATTATTTCCTAGATTTGCGCTCGCCATAAAATAAACATGCGGAATAACAGTATTTGCAGATGTAGGGCCGCGGGACAAGCCGCGCCCAAAAAAATTCACCGAGCACTTCAAAAGACCAAACCATCTAAATGTTAAATGTACATTTGGCACTGCAGGAAGAGAAATTAAATACAAGAAAATATAAATGTTATTAAACTGTTTTAAAAGTATTGAAAACTAAAGCATAAGATCTGAGAGAAGATACTTTTGTTTGCTTATTTTTAGGACCGACTGTAAACCAATTTTAGTTTTACAAAAACAAAACAGAATTAATAATAATCAATCTAGATTTTAGGATATTTAAGCTAGGCTTAAGGAACTCGATTCTTTGAGTTTAAAATCTTAAAATCTTCTATTTACAATTAATCTCCTAAGCAATACCAGGAATTATATATTTTTTTTCTCTGTGCACTCGAATAAATAGTTTCTGGCAAAATGAGTTCAACGTTTCTCAAAAGGAAAGAGAGCAAATAGCGAGGGACCGCCTGGAAGATGGAGACGAAGGCTGATGCTCATTAATTAAGGAAGTGGCAAATGAAAAGCCTGCGAAACACGCTCCCAGGGCGTCTTTTATTTTTTTCCTTTTTTGGTTACTGACCTGATGAGCAGGCGCAGCATAAATACATATAAACATATATATATATAGCCTCACCTGAACAGGGGTGTATGTATGTATATATAAATCAGTTTATTTGCTTTCACTTGTTCTGCTCTAATATTTTTTTGGGCCACTCGCCTCGGCATTTGTTTGCCCGGCGTCGACAGCTGCTTGTGGCTTTCAACTGGTCCCCATTGCAGTTTGTTGTTGCCCCTCTCCCCTCTGCCTGTGCTCAAACAAAAAAGTCGAAAATTAAATTATTAATTTATTGCCCGTTGCCTGGAAGCCTCCGGTTTCCCCCGCCGCCATCGTTTCTATGGTCCATTCACTCGTGCTTTTGAAAAGCCAGCAGGAGAAACAAAAGCAAAGCCAGAAAAAGAGAGATTTCTGTTGCTGTGGCACAACATTTCGCGGTTTCCTTCGACATGCACCCTCGACTCGCTAATTATTCATAAATTAAGCGCAGATAGGCCGCTGGAGGCCCGGGTGAGAGGCGAGAGGTTAGAAAATGGGGAGGGGCTTCATTTGCTGTTTGCTTGTTTATTTAACAATTTTCTCGGACGGCACAAGTGCGGCAAAATGTTCTTTGATTGGAGTTAATGTGCTGGCCGAAACGGGGATCTGAAGGATGTGGAATGCTCTAGGTTCTTAAGGGTAGAACAAACCCTAACAAATAGTTCTTGTAGCCAAGGGGTATTTTTTATATATTTCTAAATATCTTGTAAAAATTGTATTACTTTTCTATAAAACATGCTCTGTACTTACGATATTTCTCCAAATGGGGTGAATGCATCTTTCAACTGTTGCGTCTCGATTTCAGCACTCAGATCGCCCACAAAAATGTGAAACTGTTCTGTAAAGACAAGAAGCGATAGACAAATTTAGCGACAATTACGAGACGTGCAAGAGTTAAGCCATAGTTACTTAGTTTCGTCATCGCGTGCGAACGAACCGCACTCGACGATGGCCCAGACAGATACTTGAGATGCCCATGTGTGCTGCTCGACCAAGTGGCAACTGGCTGAAATCGCAACGTGCAATTGTCCAACCCGACCGACCACCCCCCTCAGTCGGACACCGACCGTGTCTGTTGCTGATTTGGGGCTTGACATTATCAAATGCCGCCTGTCAGCTTGGCTGCTGGGCTGGGATTCCCCTGAAACTTCTCCTGCCTCTACACGCCCCCGGACCCTGAGCCTGTCACTCTCGTTGCCACTTTGCTTGCCGGTTGTTGCCGGCTATTTTCGGCACTCCAGCTCCAGCTCAGCGCCAGAGCTTCTGGTTCCGGATCCGGTTGCAGCTGCAATCGTCCGTTGCCAGCTGCCGGGAGATCAGAGCTGTGGAGCTAGGAGCCAGGAGCCAGGAGCCGGCTGCCAGGTGGACACGAGTGCCATCACAACGAGTGCGCCAACGTGTCATGTTTGCATGCAGAGGCTGCGGCCAAATACAGTCAGTTATCTATGACTTAAAGTCTTTAGAAATATTTTTATATTTAATAACCATGAAATTATTAAGATATGAAGCTTGCTAATAAGATTTGAAAAGGGTAAACAGAGAAATATTGAGTAACTTTTGAATTTAAATCAATTTAAAATAAATCTAATTAATTTATTCCCTACAAACCCACTTCTTTAAGTTTTAATTTGGTATTTTTTCTTCCTATTAATTACTAATTACTATCATAGTTTGATTTACAGCAGCTTGACTGTATCCTGGCTGACTTGGAACTTGCTTTTCGGCTCGCGTCCCTGCCAAAATGACATAGTTTCGCATTACACAGAAATTGCACTTGAATGTGCCAGTCAGATGTGTGTGTGTGTGTGTGTGCTGGAGGGCGTGGCTGGCCCTAAATTCCCACTGCCACTGCCCCTCCTCACCTCATCATGTGTGCAGTGGAAACAGAGTTGACAAATATGCCAAAAAAGAAAACTCCCCCCAGCGACATGAATTACAACTCTGAAGCGAGGGGAGAAGCAGGGGAGGAGGAGGAGGAGGTGTGCCTGCGCGTCGTCCCGGAGCTGTGGATACTTTCATTTGTCTGTCCGCCGGAGAGACAGGAAGTTGTGCTAAGCGTCATTTCCGTTGTTTTGAGTGATTGCAATTGAGATACGGTTTTTGCGGTTTCTTTTTTCGGCCACCGCTGGGGATTGAGGACCGGCGCGGTCCCAGTCTGGCCATGGAGCACGTGTTAACGCTTCTCTTTTCACTTAAGCGGTTTAAATTGGACTGGAATTGGGTGTCTGCCTAATGTGCTGTAAAATGTGACCTTAAAGAATCACTGCGAGGAAAAATTAAAGATTTAATTTGGTCAAAACATGAATTTATGAATATTTTAAAGAATCTTAATCAGCAAACAAGAACTCTAGCTTAGCAATTTTAAAGCCATATAAATCGCTTTTTTTTTGGTAAAGAATGTATTTATTCAAGTGTACAGCAAAAAGGATTAAAGGAAAAATATTTGGGGCTGGCTCGGTCATTCGACTGGAATGGAATGTTGCCATTTTGATGTTGACACTCAAATGCCTTTATCTCGGTGGTAATAAATTGTTCGGCAAATCCCCCAAATCAATCGCTGACCAATTTATTTTATGCAATCTCTGCATCTGACACATCTCTCTGGCCCCTCTGGTTCGTGCCCTGTCCCCCGTTCTCTGCCCTCTTGCAGGCAACCATCTGAATGGAGCCAACAATTTATTGCCCTAACTAACAAAACTGCAGCTGCAATCGCTGCGTTTCACCCCGACTCCCAAGCCCGAACCGCGCCAAAAACAAATGCCCATTAAATCTGCACCAGTTACAACATTTTTGTTGGTTTTTAGTCAATTGGTCAGTCGCAAAACAATTTGGACAGAGCATTTTATTTGCCCGGGGCAGATTTTTCAGCTCTTCTTCCTGTGCTCTTCCGTGGGCGGTGTGTTGGCCATTCAATGGTCCGGGCCAATTAAGTTCCAGTCCATAAAATTTGCATCAAAAGGCGACCATTGACCTTTGGGCGTGCCCATAATTAAGAGCCCAAAAATATAACCATCCGGTTTGTATATTTATATATGTTTGTGTATATATAGCGGCCTGCATTACGCACTGTACCCACAATTAAAGAGTCGGCTCCATTAAAAGCCGGGCCAACTTCCCGAGGACCAAAGGAATTCACAGCCAAACACCAGAGGACGAAAATGAGCGAACATCAATGGAGGCGGCGACGGCGGGGGGTGCTTGCTGTGCTGCGTAATTCGACATAAAAAAATCGTAAATCTTAAATTAGAAATTTCGCACATTAAAAACTTGGAAATTGCATTTGACTTTCTGGCTTCAACTTGGTGGACCGTTAGTATTCGGGGAAAGTCGAGCAAAAAACATTCAAAAATGTACATACAGAAAAATATCTTTTGGAATATTTAAATATTTTAAAATGTATTTAAACTAATATTGAGCGGAGGCTCAAAAACATTTCTTGTATAAATTTAATTAATTAAAATATATTTTAACATTTTCTTAAGATTTTTGTATTGTGTATGTCTGATTCCGGAAATATTTCAGTGTGTGTTTGTGTGGCAACAGAAGGGAGCTTGAGCCAAATGCGGAGAGGAATCAAGGATCCCTGGGCTGGCCTGCATAAAGTCCATTGGCGCACATTTTTAATGAGTTGGACATAAAAAAGTTTTAGCTTTTGAAAAGCTGCTGTTGAAATGAAGCCAATGAAACCCCCCTACAAACACCCAGCGAGGAAGGAAAGAGACGGAGGCTGGCCCGGCATTTTCTCTGTGGGGATTTGAGTGTTGTCCTGCCTGTCGTCTGCTGTTTTATTGCATAATCGTGAGTCAATCAGCGGCCGAAGGGAATCCTAGCCAGCTCCAGTTCGAGCTCCAGCTCCAGCTCCTGCTACAGCTCTTGTTCCTGCATCACATCCCTTATAGAACCACCCCCCATCACCGCCTGCTTCGGTGGATCACGCACTCTCGTTGGTTCGACCTTCATCAATGCACGTCAGCTAATAAATACGTGCTGCATTTTGCCCTGACCTCCCCAGGGGAAAGGCGAGAGAGGATGAAAGGTGGGAGCTGGTCCCCCATGCAATTAAATTTCACTTCAGCGTTGCCAGTTCGCTTTAATTTGCCGAATTTAATTGAATTGCGAGCACATCAAATTGCGCATACGCCCCGTGGTACGAGCACAGACACTCCGCGCACACTCACACACACACCCCGAAAGCTGTTCGAAAACATCCCATTGAATTTCGATAAAACTGCGCTCTAATTTGGTTAAAATTATAGATTTCTATGGTAATGAATTTCAATTTGCCGGCTTTTCTAATGCATTTTCTGCGCTCCCTCGATTATCTAACCAAATGCGAACTATGAGGCAATAAAAGAGAGGTGGATATCGAAACTAGGAGGCTTTTTCGGTGTTCAGTTGGTGAATGATCCAAGACCAATATTTTTATGTAAATAATGCAACAAAAGGAAGCAATTTATATGAAAAATATACATAAAATACATATTAATTAATACATAAAGGCTAGCAGTCACAACTTCACACATAACAATCTATCTTGAATTATAACACCGGAGTCACAATTTCGTTGTCTTTCTCCTTGCGACCACTTAAACTTTTTTCCGGATCCCCCTTTTTTTTTTGGCGTTTTTCCAAAACCAGAGTGACTACAAATGTGGTTGAAATGTACGCGAAAAGCGGCAAACCGCAAAAGTAGCTGAACAAACACAAATGTGCCAGGCCAAATCGACAGCGAAAAAAAAGGATAAAGGCGGTGTAGAATGGAGGTAAACACCAATGCAAGTGCACCGACAAATGTGACGGACATGGACATGTGTACGCTGCCCCATTTCCCCCGCTCACCGGCAGAAAATGCAAAATGCAAACACAAATATAAACACAGATGCTAACTAACCACATCAACATATCTGCCCCAGCGAGAGGTTCCAGTGTGTGTTTGGGCCACTCATAGTTTAGACTGCTGGGCAAACATACAAATGTGGAAATGGAGATTTCCACGATGGTCCATTTTGATGTATTTTGCACGGAAATTATGTTACAGTGCCACTCGTATTTGCATCGTCCCAAAAAGCCAAGCAATTACGAGGCAAAAAAGGGGATAACAGCCCTGGAATCGCTGTACATTTTTCCTGCGAGCCCTCGACATTGGAAATGCATGGCCTCTTGAATTAAATCAACAGCAGCTCAAGCTGAAAGTGCCGTGTACGGCAATCCCTGCAATCCCCCAATCCCGTTTCGAGTGTCCCGAGTCCACATTATAGCCCAGGGCAACCCAGCTCTTGGCCCAAAGAGCCCTTGCCGTCCATTGTTAGCCAGAGTTTAATGTACGGAGAGACAACTCTATAAAGAAGACCGGAAGAGTAAAGTAACTGAAAGGTCATAGTATTTAGCATTTACAAAATCTTTGAGTTTAAATACTTGGAAATTTCAATGTCAGGAAAATTCGTAGGAAAATTTAACTGAAGAAAGATCGAAATTGAATACTAAGAACAAAAAGTTTATCAGTTTCTAAGAGCTCTTTGTAAGCTATTAGTTTGAGCTTATATTTCAGAGAACTTTCAAGAGATTAATGTCTGTCTTAGTCCGACATTCTGAGTATTGATGAATTATATAACTATATAAGTATTAATATCTATATTATTTTGACAATATTTCAGTTACCTTTTCCAGAGACCATAAACCAGGCTCCCTTCTAACTCGTAATAGCTTTGCGGCGGAACCGCTACTTCTGTTTATCAAAGTAAACTGCATTTTCGGATATGAGTTTCCTTTTGTTGTTAACATTGTCAAATGGATTCGGAGCCGCCGTTACCGACGTTAAAAGCGAAGCGTAAAAATGCCACACAGTTAAAAGTGTTGCAGGTTCGGGGACTCGGGGCTGGAGGAGCGAGCCGGGCTAAAAGCGAATGGATTAAAACACGCGAAGCACGCGACCTCAAAGCGCATTATTTGTTGTAAAGAAGTATTATACACTCACACACATACACAGACGAGCAGAAACCAAATGGCAATCACACCCACCCACACACACACCGGAGAAAACCTAATAAGCTTTTGTGCAATTGCAAGCCATTGTGCTGCAGCTTTGCCCAGCCAACCCACGGAAAGCTAATTCAAACACCTGCCACAAAGGGTCGGAAAAGCGCCGGGTGCGAGTGAGGCAAGGATATGCAAACGTCGAACACAATGCAACAAAATAGAGGGAAAAAAAAAACCGAAGCGAAGGGAAAAACCGTAGGATTTTGCCAGCCGCAAATGCATGCAGCGCGTAACATTTAGCCTGTCAGAGGGGGGTGACGGGGCAAAGAGGCGGCGTGGCGGTTGCGGTGGTGCATTAACACATGCGCCAATAAGTATGCAATGCGCTGTGACATTTTTAACGCGCCCAACAAAGACAGCAGCAGGAGCAGCAGCAGCAGGAGCAGCAACAACAATGACAGGCAGCGACGCAGCTCTATCTCAGAGTCGTCCTCCCACAGCACAGGAAATCACGATTACAGCGAGTCGCAAGCAGCTGCAACACGGCCACTACACAGAGAGAAAATAAAGCTTAAAATGGTTTTTTATATCTTATTTATTTACCTTTAATAATAGCATAGCATTTAACTAGTTTTGTCTTTAAACCATCTTATAATTTTATTGCCATAAAGTTTTTTATAAAAAATATAACCTGTAGTCTCAGTGTAACCAGCAGCATCAGTTGCAGGGCGAATGTGTGAGCGTGTCGGTGTTTGTTGAGTGACAAAATTAGATTTAAATATGCCCCGCCCGCAAACGCCTCTTGGCGAAATGTCACCGCATGTCCTGCTCGCTGGCTCCTCCCCTCCCCAGGACACTCTCATCCCGATGAAAATGAGCTGTCGGCAGGGTGAAGTGTTTTTGTCGCGCATATGGGACGCCAGCATTTCGCTGATTGTTTTTTATTTTTATTTTATACATCCGAAGCGGCTGAAAGTTCCCTTTGGCTTGTAGAAAAAATCAATTCCCTATCCGTATATCCGCTTATGTGAAAAGTTTTCGCATGAAACTTGAGTCACTTTTCGCACAATGGAGCCGGCAATCGAAGGCAATTGCATATTTTTAAAAAAAGCTTACGTTACGATCCCCTTGAATGCGATTATTTTCATTTGATAAGTATGGATTACCATTGAAGATATTACACTAATGAAAGGAAAACTATCGATCCGATTTACTTGGAGCTAAAGCCACACCGCTCATTAAAAAACACTTCGCGCGGGCTCAGCACAATTCCCTTTGTTTCATTTCTTTTTTGTTTTTTTTGGGAGCTGCTTCTTTCATTTCCGCCCATTGTCTGTCAATCGACTTGGCGCTCGCCTTCCTTTGGACTCGCTGTCGCTGTCTTTGTCATTATGAAACGTAAAACGAAAACGATTTACAGTAATGCCAACACTTTGCCACCCTGCCAGTGTCCTCGGCACCTACCTCGACCTGCCACCCTGCCGCCGCCTTACATTGTTGTTAAATGAAGAAAGTATTTTTCAAATGCGAATTTCCGTTATGCTCCTCGCCCTCGACATGAAGACATTTTTGACTATTGTCTGGCGGAGAAGCGAGCTTAAAGTAGAAGCTGCGACAGCCAAAAACAGCAACAAAGTGGGTACACCGAGGGAAAAGCTAGTCAGATAGTTTTATTGAGTTGAATTTGGCAACAAGAAATTCAGTTCTGTGATGTTTTGGACTTAAGTTTCCTTAGAATAGAAAATATTTAAGAGTATTTTCTGTTACTTGTACTCTGTGCACTTTGAAAGCTTACCAATATTTTAATTAAAGTATTTTTAACAAGAAGATTATATTATAAATACTTAAAACTTTAAATTTCTTCAATTTTCCCTTCACTTATTTTTCCCTGTGCAGAGGAAACTATTGCCAATGACAACGAGAACGACAGCAAAGGAAGATGAGCACGACGCTGATGATGGCAAGCGTTTCCGCTTTGGTTGTTGTTGTCACTGTTGTCGTTGCCTTGGTTGTTGTCACTTCTGTAGCTGTTGTTGCTTTCGCTATTTTTCGGGACACACAAAACATTGAATGACATTATCCTTTATTGCTTATCCCACGCTTTGCTCCGTGTTCCTTGCTCCTTGTGCTCTGTCCTGCTCTGTGTCCTCGTCAGCAGCTGCGCTCCCTACACACTGGCACACGCAAAATGGCCGAAGGAGCTCGGGTCTGGGCGAAAAGTCAAAAGGGCATACGCGGCGTATGCGTAATATTAACTAGAACTTGTAGGACAAGTGGTTGCGCCGGAGTGAAAGGATCGGGGCCAGGCAGCCGCATTGTGTCCACCAGGACAAACTTTTTCATTTCCCCGCGGAAAAATTTTCAAAAATTTCATTTCACAGCGACTGAAGGCAAAACTTTGCGCCAAAGACATAGAAACTAGTTAGAAGTGCGGATATGAAGGGGGGTCTTGCCAGGGGAAAAGTGGGGCCAACAAAGCTGAAAAAGTCATGTCGTTTCACTACGCTCATTCTCTCTTTATCCCGCTCTATCTTACTCCCTCCTCTCGCTCGCACACACACACACACACACACTGACGCATTTCACGAAATAAAGTATTCAAATAAAATATGCTAAAATCTTTGAAGTACTTCAAATAGCAAAAAGTGGAAAAAGAACCCAAACGAAACGAACAAAAAGAATTCGCCGCACACAGAAACAGTCGAAAACTTTGGCCAAAAGAGAGGCTAGCTGGGAAAAGCAGAGCCCCGGCATAAAAGGCATCGACATCGGCATTGCGAGAAATAAAGAAATGGCAGGCGAAATGGCAATAGCCAGGCAGAAAAAAGTAAATATCGTTTATGTTGTCATAACGCGCAATGCCCTGCAGCCGAAAAGAGTCCAGAAACACCCACGTCGCCACCCACTTTTAAGGACCAGAGCCACCACCCAGCTTCCAGCATCAACCACCCACAGATTGAGCCACAGCCTTATCATTTGAATTTCCCGGCGACGTGTTTGTCGAGCTGAAGCCGATAAAGATGCGATAAAGTGAGAACAAGTTGTCCGGCAGCCGGAGCAAAAGTTTTGACCGAATTTTGACTTCTGCATGGCCCGACTTGACGGACATTATTCGGCCAGCAGAATTGCCAATTTGTGTAAATTATTGCCTCAACTTTTTGCCGTCAAACTTTCGTCCGAACCGAGTCAGTGGCCACTCCCCCGCCTTGCCACCGCCTTGCTCCTGCCAAGTTAATATGACGTAATAGGAATTCATTTGATTATTTCAATCGTTTGACGACATCTCGCAGCGTGCGGCCACGCCTTCTTCTGGCATACTTAATTAAGCAGAAGCGTTGCACACAGAACTTTCCGCAATTGTATTAAAAATTCATATTTGCCTACAATTTGTTCGTCCGCACACACATGTAAAATTCACAGCTGTTAGGTTTAATTTGACTGCAAATAATATATGAATAAGGCGCGGCGACTATGTTGGCTCTGCGTGTTGGTATTTGACTTGTGAGTACAGAAAGAAAAAATTGTGAAGCTTTGAATATTATTTAACATACAAATATCTAATATCTAATGTCCAAAGCACAAAAAAAGTAATCTAATGTTTCTTTATCCCAATTATACTTTTATTTTTATGTTTTCAATATTTTTAGAATTTCTGTCTAAAAGATTACCTTCAGTTTTAGAAACTCTGTTCCCCTCAGTGTGCCATTCTGCCAGCGTTGCCAGCAAAGCTGGTGGGAAAACTCGGTTCAAACTCAAACACTCGACACTTTCGCAGCGAAAACTGTTAACAGAAAATTGTGTAATGCCCGGCAGGCGGCAAAATTTATGCATTTTAAATGATATGTGAGGGTGTCTGGGTGCAGCAGCTACAACAATATTTGGATTTGTTGAATGTGCCGCCGCTCTAGCGGAATAACCAGGCGTGTTTGCAATTCAACAAACGCAGCCAACTTTTAGGCGCAAATTGTCGCCAGATTATATTGTCGCACATGTCAGTGTGTTTTTGCTAATGCAGCGGCAAGTCTGCTGGAAATTATCCACATGCCAGATGATTTTCCGATTGGCCCGCAGCTGAAAATAGTCCCTGTTCTCTGACACATTCTGATATTTGTTTTTCATTTTTCCCTCGGCTTCTTTTCGCCCGTCGCGTGCTTTCAATTATCGTTGTTTTGATTATTATTTTAATGTTTTGCACAAACATTAAGCTCATCCCCCCACGGTCGGTCTCATCTGCAACTGCTGCCGTTTTGTATTTTGTGATGTTGTTCGTTAGCCCTCCATTGTTTTGCATATTATCTGTTGTTTTTACTGGTTTTTAGGGGAAAAAGACCAATATGGCATAGAGTTCGTGTTAGGCAACTATCGAATATAAAAGCTTTAGTTTTCAATTAATAAATTTTGATTTGAATTAATTTCAACTATTAAAGAGCAAGCTTTAAAGAAATTGAAGCTAGACCAAGTCCTTCCATCTACATTCCACAATTCCACCTGCAACACATGTCACTGAAAAAAGCCCTTCAGGCGTGAGGTAACGCAATCATCTGTGTATGGCCAACAGTTGTGACTCGGATTCTACGTAAAGAAAAAAAACCAAACATATTATGGCCGAGTTTTTGCTCTATTTGTTGAGGGACAGTTTGAACGCATCAAACTGGGTTTTTCTTGGTATCCTCCAGCACAGAGACTGCGATTTTTGCTGCCATTTCCTGCGGCTGCCTCGTCAAATTGTCATATCGAATTTAGTCGGTCAACAAAGCTGCCTTGATTTGGCTGCCAGAGCGATGTCCTGGTCACGTTTATTGAGCCAATCGTGGCAATAAAGTTCAATTTACCATGTCCAGTCCAAGTTCGGTGAGGCAGGAGAGCAAAGACACAGAAAAGTTTACCACACAAAAGCATTTTTGGCAATTAGAAGTGGTAGAAAGACAATTGCACTTTGCTTGCTATCCTTGCCTTGGGAAACCAGTGCTGGGTTTAGCTCTTATAACTCATAAGGATGTGCAAAATATTGCATAAAATATGTATAGTTTGATTAATAAATACTTCTTGTGACAAATTAGGAAATACCTGAAATACCAAGTGCATGTGTTTTTGCGGTGCAACTGCCTGCGGCAACGTGTCGTATGCGCAACGCACAGAGCTGGAAATATTTTCGGGCACATGGCCTGATCCTCGGCCATGTTTCTTCGTCGGCAACTTAAAGCGAGCCAAGGCAAGCCACATTTATTGATGTCTCAATTTCCTTTGCCAAATCACCTATTACAAATCGACAGCAGCATCGGCAGCATTGTTGGTTTTCACAACTGCCGGGCGGTGTGGTGTGGTGCTGCAGCAATTCGTACAAATTTGGCTGGCAAATAAAGCGCCTGGAAAAGCTGGAAAAGCTGGAAAAGTAAAAATTACCCTTCTGGCTGGTAATGGCTGGCAATTTGTTTGGCTCTTGCTGTTGCCATTCTGCCATTGCACAAACTGCAGATACGTGTGTGTGCCAGGGGGCGGGGCGCACGGCTGATGGCAGCAGGAGGTTGTTGCTACACTCATTTGGGGTGGAATTGATAAGAGTGTGCGGCGCCTTTTATGCCTCATTGCCAATAGTTGCGCCCCGCTCACTGATAGCAGTTTGATCATTCCATTACAGCTCGCGCTGCAGCTGGAAGCAATTTGCCACAAATTTCAATCAAACGTGCTCGCTAAAAAGTTGCCATAAGTTGCACCACCCACTCAGGTAGGGCCACGCCCACACCCACACCCATCGCCCATCGCCACCACCACTTACAGCTAACAAACTTTTACATTAAGACATTAGCGGAAAACTTTCTTTTTTTTCGCTCCCCCCCCTCCTCAGCGCTGTTTGCGATTTTTCTCTCATTCGGAGCTGCAGCTGCAACAACTTTCGCCCCAACTAATTTCTTATTTGTTTGGCTCTTGCGGTGCAGTGCGAGGAAAACTGGGATTGAAAATGGGACTGAGACTGGGACTCGGACTGCGACTCGGACACCGACTCGGACTGGGATTGCACACTGCCATGTGGCAGCGACTGGCCAGCAAATGGAGTGCTCCATTTTCATTTGCTCCCGTAATTTCCGCTCTTCGCCGCTCGATTTTCGCTTTTCGCTCATCTGGCCAGCGGGATATTGCACATGAAAAAGTTTTCGCATTTTCATTGGCTTTGATTTGGTTTTGCAAATGGCTTTGCATTGTTAAGGAGTCGAGAGTTAAGAGCTGATTGGATGATCTTCTGATGGCCATGCAGTCGTAATGGCGAATAATGCTAATGAAGGTGGAAGCGGAACGAATTCAATTAAAGTTTCGCCTAATTATGCGAGTGTTTTTCAAGTACTTTATATACAAAATATCAGTCATCAGCAGCGGCCTCTTAGAATGTCAAGAGATATCCATGACATATATCTTAAATGGATAATGCCTGGAATAAATAATAACCTTAACCACATATAAAAATCGACATTGAGAGTTTCCATACCTTATAGATCCCAGTAATTATCACTTTTTCCCATAGTTTATTTAACAGAAAGTTTTCTTTCCGCAATCTTGAATTACCTTTAGCTACACGCTTTTATTTTTGAGGCATCAAATCAGATCCTTTTAACCATCTAAGCCCCACACAGACTGATCCATTTCATCCGCAGATATAATTTCCTCTCCATTTCCCAACAACCGCAGCCTTGACATTTTCCCCCTGCCCGCTGAACCGCTTTAAAAATG
>VNJU01008524.1:0-82001 GCA_008042675.1 Drosophila seguyi
TTTTTTAAGTCTCTGCACAGTCATATGACTAACACCACATTTATTAGCCACTTTTCGAACAGATTCGCCATCTATAAGCAATTTAATTATTTTCTCTTTGATCTCGCTCTTCATTATTGTTGCATTGACAAGTTGACTTTAAATGATCAAAGCTCATCAAGTTAAACGAAAACAAATACATTTTAACGGTAAAAAAAGTTTTAGAACTATAATAAAAAGCTTGGGCATTCAGAGTGCAAAACTGTAACAATTGACTTTTTTTACATTTTGCTTCGGCATATTTATTCCAGATGATCAAATCGTTTCATATTTTCACAAGCGATAGTCAAATATAGTAGCAACAAAACAAGACTAAGATTATTATCGTACATAAAATAGGAGAGAAGATACTGACCGTTAAAGTTGGAATATGCAACTCGTGTTACAGTTTTGCTCGTCAGTGTATTTCTATGGGTATGTTCATGTTTTAATAGTTTATTCATATTTTATATGTTTTGGAATACATTTTTTAATAGAAAATATTGAATAACTAAAAAACAATATTATCTATAATTTTTTATTGATATAAGGTTCTAAAACTCAGTTTTGCCTGGATTTTCTTAACGAACTTTCTGGAATATCCAACAGATACAAATGCGTATATCTTTTATTTTGCCGAATCTAGGTTAACATATTTAATACATTCTAGAAGATAAATATAATTTGTAATAAATTAATTAGAATTAATGAAGTGTAGGGCAATAATTATAATTATAAACATTGTAAATTACTCCTGTATATTAACATTTACACTGAAAGAAATATAGTACATGGCAGCTGCAATGCTTGGAAGGGCGGCAACTTGCGGCGGCAGTTTATTAAATTAATAAAAATGAACTCAAAAATATTTTTGATTAATTATGAGAAGACGCAATAACAACAACAAAAAACAGCGGCTACCTTTTGTTCATTTTTATTGTTGTTTTCATGTTACTCCGCAGCAGCAGCGAAGCCGGCAGCGACGTTCCCATGCTGAGCGCAGCCGACGTCGCTGCCGGCGTTACCCAACCTTTTGGCCTCCCAGTCTCGAATATTTCGGTGTCTTATGTATCCGCCCCTACGCTTTGTGCTCGTTGCCTCGCCACGGCTCCGCTTTGCTGGCCGCTTTCGTATCTGTACTCGCTCCGCTCACCAAACACTTCTCTCTGTCTCTCTCTCCGCGCGTAGTCTTCCTCTTCCACTCTTCGCAGGCGCCAGCTACCCTCGCACACAAACACACTTTTATACGTACTTCGGAGTTTTGCTTTGCTTGCTTTTTTCGCCTTTTGGTTTTGCCTTATGCTGGTGGCTTGGCTTCTTCTCCCTCTGCCTCTTTTCGTATGGCTTCGTTCTGCCGACGCCGCTGCTGCTGTCGTCAGTTATTTTTCCCTTCTCCATTCCCCACATCTTCGTGCCCTCGCTGGCAACCAGTTTGCTATTGTATGTACATATGTAGCGTGTGTATGTATTGCATGTGGCCCGTTTCGTTTGGCCGTATGTATTGTATATCTGGCATCTCTGGCAACCTCACTTATAATTTTTCAACATTATTTCGCATTATGCTATCCCTGTGCCTTCTGCTTTTGCCTTCTGCCCCCCACACTCCCAACCACCGGAAAAGTCGTGTGTGTGTGGAAAGCGGCGGCAAAGCGGAGGCGAGAAAAACTTATTATTATGCTCGCAGCAGCGAAAGCAGCAGAAATTCTGACTCGACTGTTGGCCTGTGAGCGCGTAGATAAAAGCAAAGCAAAGCAGCGCAAAGAGGCAATAACAAATGTGACAGGGTTGTCGAGTGCGTCTAAGTGAGTGCAGCTAGCGTAAATGAAAAATATTACATATTAATTTGTTCTATTATAATTTCGATAACAATTGCAATTTACACATCACTTCTTATTAGATTTGGAAAGCATTTTAAAATGTAATATAATTACATGAACATAAAATTTTAAACAGAAATTCACCAATTTGCCTCAACAATTGAAATTTTCTGGAAAGTTATGATTAATGATTTAATTTAATTATTTTAATATTCTTAGGGGATAGTAGGCATTCCACTGAACTCATCTAGCATTTATTATAGTTACCTTCTAGTGAGTTGACAACCCTGCCCGTACTATTTGCTGTGTGCTACCACACACAGATGCACCTTTTCACACATACACTCTCCAACACTCTCTCATTCGCTCTGGCACATAAACATCTGCTGTTGCTTTTGTGGCAATTGCGATGGGATGCGATGATGAGCATAATGATTATGATGATGTTGCCAAGTCTCTCTTGTTGTTGCCGTGACGTCACAGCAGTGCGTATTGGGAAAACTCAACTGGCGGTTATACATGCTTATACATACATATGTACAATCTATGCTTACATACACACAACCTACGGCTGTTGTTGCGTTTTCTTTAGGCTTTCGGCATGCGCCCTGAATGCACGACAACAACAACGAATCTCAATGCTTGTGGGGATTTCTGTTATGCTGAAAGGGAGAAAGAGGAGAATGACGAGGAGGAGGAGGGGAAGGAGAAGAGCAGAGACCCAGAGGCTGGGAAAAAGAGAGAGAGAGGCCAGGCAGTGGCGGCGGCACACAAATTAAACTTAAATGCCCCCCATTCACTGGCGATGCTGCTACCGGAGTTGCTGTGGCTGCTGCCTTGCTGTTGTTGCTTTTTTGCTTGTTTATGTGGCTCTTGCAGTTTGCCCCGTCTTAGTTATTGTTGTTGCCTGTGCTGCTTTGGACACGACTTTAGCATCCATTCAAACGTCTTTCGTCTTTTCACTCGGCTCTGTCGCAAAGTGTACAGTGCAACTTCTGCAACTTGCAACACTAAATGTCATATGAAGTACTCGGTAAATTACTTTACTTAAGTGCCACAACCATAAACATGCCGAGTATTATTTTTTGATAGTCGAATACAGGGACTACTTCAGAAGAAAGGATAGACTTTTCCTAAACCTATGGGATTAATTTGAACTTGGAATGAGGATAAAACTTAACAACATTTTAAAATGGGTTCTTTTTAAGTAAATTATTTTAATCTTTATAGCCTGGTCCACTCCACTCCACTTTCGCTTTTTCCAATTTGTGTGAAATTTATGGATTTGTAATTGCAAATGGTTATAAGACTTTCAAAAGAAAGATTAAATCATTAAGATATCTTCCTTAAAAATATTATTATTATTATTATTATTATTTCTATTATTATTATTTCTAAAAATTATCTTCTCCTCTAATCATAACTTATTTAACCTTCATTTTCTAATATAACTATTTGTTAATATTCTCTGAATAGTTCCTGGTATCCGCAAATATCTTTTATCTATTTATAAAATTATATACTTATATACATTACTTATAAAAAAAAGGGATTAATCCAAAATAATGTCCAAAAACCACAAACCTTTTAAATTTCATCTGTTTGTTTTGTAATTTTAAAAGTAAAAAGTAAAATTCATTTATATTTTGTTAATTCCTTGTTCAAATTACACTTTAAATGTTTTAAACCAGCTTTTTAAATATGAATTTCTTAACATCTTCGATCATAAAAATCCACCTTCTTAAAGCTTGACTGTAGTTCCTCTTTCTCTGGTCGCGGCGTCTGGGACGCCACGTCCAAATCCACTGCAAGTCCGTCGCTTTATCGCATTTATTGCTTCATGGGGTCTCAATTAAGCTGTTAAAACCAGTTGAGGCAATCTATCGCCCGGCATTAAAGCCAATCAATAATTTACGGCTCTCCGTGCCCGGTAAAGACCAGTGTCCAGAGCACACAGGATGAGCTCAATCAGCGTCCGATGACGCTGACCAACTTAAGATGGCGTCCAGTTGGTGTTACGGGGATCCGGAATACGGATGATAGGCACACGCTTGCCGATTCTGCTCAGGGAGCCACCACCAGCTCGGGGATTAGCGTCAGCTCGAGTGGTTCTAATTGTCAGGAGAACGGAATTGATACTCCTCAGCGGAGAAATTGGATGTAATTGCGATACAAGAAGTAAACATCAGCGGGGAGTCCCGTCCCCACATGTGGGGATGAAAAAACGGGAATAAGACAAAAGTTACCAGTCGATAGAGAAAACTGGAAGGATCGCCTAATTGGATTTAACGACCTTTTTCATTAAATATTGTACGGTCTTAGGAGTAGGATTCGATTGAACCATTTTGTTTTGTATATCCAAAGCTACTCTTATTAATGGATTCTATAGAAAGTCAATAAAGTCCTTCCACATTTCCTGGAACTTAAAGTCTCTTGGCAATTATTGAGTAAACCAATTATTTGTTATTGTTTATTTATAATGGGACGAAACTTAAGAAAACAAAACAAATATCAAGTCGATTATTTGTTTCTTTATTTGTATACTCTTGGAGGGTATTTAAGTTTTAGTTAGAAGTTTAAAACCCGAACGAGGTATTTCCGACCACACATACATTTTTAATCGCCTTATGAAATATATAATTTATTCGTTTTCTACGCACTTTTAATGTACTGTACGATTACTAGCATCTTTTATTATTCTGGTTTGAATATTGTGAAAAACATATATGTTCATAGGAGCAATCCTTAAATAGTTTATAAAATATTAATAACACCGTAGTATATCAACATATGTATCTACTTTTAGGTGCTCTTTTAATGTAACCTTAGAATGTATGGTCAATTGATATGATTTCAGATTTCGATTTAATAGCAAACTTCAAAGGCCTTTAAGCTCCGGCTTCTTGAAGAAAGCTTCCTTCCTTGATACATTTTATTTATTCCCTATGTTTATGTTTTTTTTGGAGAACTTTAGATGATTGTGATATTTTGTTACTAAAATTGTATATTCTTTTGTTTTTTACTTAACCTAACCTAAGGAATAAAAAATTTTCAATAATTTTACATTTTGCATAAGTTTTTTTTATGATTTTATAAAATCCTCTTAATGGCATTACTCATTCCTGGCCGTCCCTGATAAGAATTTTTCTTAGATTTATTTACTTCATAGTTTCGCCGCCTTGAATGAGTCATCGAAAACCTCCTGGAAAATGTATTCTATCAACTTGATTAGCTACTGTATTGAATTTATTATGTATACTGTTTTTCTGGGAGCTTCTATAATGATAGAACTTTCATTCGGTATATATATGTAAGTCTTAAGAGTGATAAAGATGACGTACGTATTTATGTATTTTTCATTGGTATAATATTTATTGGCACATATTTATTAATTAATGAAAGGTAATATCAGAGAATAGTCTTTGAAAAGAATAAAATATTTATACATTAAAGAAAATGAATAATACTTTAGGTTCAAATGAACACGGTTTTCTTCAATTTGTTAACGTATGTAAGTATGTAAGTTTCGTGAGAGATACAGGATTGATAACACAAAGAATTTAATCTATATTTATATTTGTTAAAGTTGTAATTATACTATAGTGAACATTAGAGGACTAAAACCGACGATGTAAACTCACTAATAACGTAATAACGTTCAAAATTTCATTTAAAATATCTTTTAAATTAAAATATCAGAAAAATTCCGTTTTTAAGGGTTTTATAATAATAATTCTTCTTATGAAAGCGTATTATTTTGTCTTGTACTTGGATTACTTTTATAAAATAGCTTACAAATAAAAAAACGTCTTTAAGAAATAAAAGTCAAATCCAAGAGAAAACATCTTTTCAGTGTTATTTTAATATACAATTTCTTCTTTCTTATATACATACAAGACTTAAAATTACAAATTTTTTTGAGAATCTACAAAACCCTTGGAGATCTAAATAATTGAAGTACGCTTATCATCCAAACAAACCTTAAATGGCTTCAAAAACTCATAAAGCCTTAAATATACATACATAATATTTGTTATATGTACATACATATGTATATGGAATATTTGTTATATGTATATGGAATCGTTTTCGGCGGACAATTCACTTAACATGTTTATAAATTTATGGATATATGGGTAATATATAATAAAATACCATTAGAAATTTTCGCCAAGACAGAGTTTTAAGAACACTTTTTTTGGAAATAAATAAAAATCCTTCATTAAACTTTCGGTTGATTGAAGGTGGCTTATATTAACTTGGTTTTTGTCTAAAAGCCTTAATTTAAAAGAAAGACTTTATAGATAATTGGGCATGACTGCATCTAGATAATACTATAAAAATAAATCCATCAAAATAAAACGCTAATTTTAGCAGAATGAAATATGTATGTACATAAATTAATGGATTTTTACGCCCACGAATATTTGTTTAAAAATTAATTCAAAATAAATATCTTAGAAGTCACAGTCATTTCCCTTTCATACCTTACCGTTAGATCCAGATCTGCAATGTGTGCGAAGGCGTCCGTTAACTGTAAATTCGCCAAGACGGAAACGGAGTTTGCCGTTCTCATTGTTGTTGTTGGTTGCCACTGATTGGAGAAAAGGGAAAATAAATAAACAACGAGAACAACAACAACGCAGACAGCGATAGCGAGCGAGCGAGAAGGGTTATGGTTATAGCTGTTTCATACGCCTACGTGCAAATATGCGAATTCTGCTAACGGATATTGCAACTTGCGATAACACTGTCCACATACGTATGTACATATGTATACATACGTATACAGCTAGGTAAGCAGTTTACAAACCTTGCTTGCAAATGGACTTATGTACCAAGTGTTTGTACATACACGGATAAGACCCGAAAAGAGTCATAAAACCTCTGCCATTTATGTACAGCCCTTGCCGTGCTGCCTCCTCTTCTTCTACTTGATAATACATACGGACACGAACAAAGAAACAGAGAGCCAGAAGGCGACGCCAACGCCGACGTCGACCGCGCTGCCGGCAGCGAGCCCGAAGCCGCGGCCGAAAAAGCAGAGCCGCAAAAGAGCGTGTTTCAGATTCAAACTAACGGTCGACGAGAGCGGTTCGGCGACGCTGTGCGACAAGAGAGCGAGTGGACGATTGAGAGAGTGACGCCCCGCAACGAGAGCAACAAAATACCTGAACCCGAGCGCGAGCGAGATAGCAGTCTAGCCGTCCAGTGATAGGCCCGAGCGAGCGAGACGGCCAACGTGTGTGCGAGAGACGAAAAAGAAAACGAAGACAGGCAGCAGAGTAGTTGGCCGCTACCTGACTGTGTGCGACTGCGAGAGAGAGTAAATAGCGGGCGGGCGAGTACATAACGGCAGCGTGGTCTCGTTCGTCAGATCAAAAATAAATCTTGAAGCGAACGGACGTGTGCGGTCGGTCGACGTCAAGACCTTACTTTATCGCTAAACAAACAGAGTGAACTGAACCGAAGGCGAAGCGTGTTTACATTAAAACCACAACTGCTGGCTAAGGTTTAAAAATAAATAAATTAATTCAAAGTAATAGTGAGAAAATGAAAACAAAAGCGGCCAGTTACTTCCTTTGTGTCTCGTTTCTCGTGTGACAAATGCCGCAGCAGCAACAGCAAAAACAAATGCCACTAGCAGCAGTCGGTGTGCTTATGTACGACGCGCGCGAGTGTGTGTGTGCGCAGAAAACATAGAGCAAAGCATAATACACAATAAAGGTGGCCACGAAAGCAGAGCAGCCGAAAGTGCCAGCAGAGCGCATGATAGTGTGTGTGTTTGTGTGTCTCTCTGCGAGAAGTGAAGTGAAGTGAGGAAGAAGAAAAGAAGCAGCACAAGGCAAATGCCATGAAACGCTGAGTTAAGTAAAAAAATAAAACTCAACTCGATACTCTGTGGATTATCAACATACCCTCTTTGGATTGTTCCTGCCATTGGATAAATATAGAAACACCCACGATGCCAATTAATTGGCTGGATTATTAACGGATTAAAGTCTGAATGAAGAAAGGTAAGCTCCGTTGTCCAACACTATTGCCACCGGCAGCTGTTGCGCTCTCTCCCCCATTCCCCGCTCACGCCTTTTTGCCATCTCTCTCTCCTCCTTGATTGCCCCATTCCCCAACAAGTGAGAATTTCGATTGGACACACAACAATTGAAAGGGGAGCGTATGAACGTGTGTGAGTGTGATTCGCCTCGACTTTGTTTTGCTGCCCGCTTCGTTTTCTTTTTATGTTTATTATGTACTTCTTTTCTTGAATGAAAGTGAGTGCGCTGGTGTGTGTCTGTGTGTGAAAGAGGAGATAAAGCATTCTCCTCTGCATTCTACGAATTTTCGCTGGCTTGTTGTCACAGTCGCGTTATGTTTCGTCTCCCTTGTCCCTTCGTTTAACTTCCCCTTGCATCCCTCCACACGCACACGCACTCACACACACATTTAAATGAGAAATTCCGCTGGTTTTTTTTATTATCCTTTTCATGTTGGTACTCCTCGCATTTTTTTTGCGCGCGAGAATCCCTGCGACCATGGGAATGGGATCACAAGGAAAAGGGTACAGAAGGGAGGTGGATGGTGATGTGGAGTGACGGAGTGGCAGAAGCAGAAGGTGTGTCGGAAGGAGACAGGGAGAACAACACTTAAATGTGATGTAAAAAGGATTTAAAGAGCCTTCTGCGGCGCACTTTTTCGCCAGCACGCAGAAAAATGTTAATCTTAAATTAGGGAATTCTAAATGTAAAGGTTTTTGGTTGATTTAAAATAAGAGATGATATTTGTTTATCAAATAAAATTAAGTTTCCAAATACATTTGGGGCTTACATTTTCTTCAAAGAAATCCAATATGAATTTTGTTAATTTATACAAAAATATTAATACCAAATACGATTAACTTAAATGTTTAAATAATCTAAATTATGACCTTATAATTTGATTAAATTGTACTTTTAAATTATTAATTATTTAAGAAAAAAATATTCTAAAGAAAATTAAAGTATTTAGTATATTATATACTTTTTAATAAACAAAACTAAGTTTTATTTTTTTCTCCCAGTGCACTCTTATTCTGCCCTCTCGCATAACCATTCATTCATATTCCATAATGCCATCATATTTCCCTGCATGGAGTTTGAAAAAGTTTTTCGAAAAACTTTTCTGTTTGTACCTTGACTTTTTAAACTGGCGCGTTGATGCAAAAACAACTTGAAATTGTTTGAAATACACATTTTCCCGCCCCCTTCACTTGGCATCTCTGGTTAACTCCACTCCTCTCCGCTCCTTCGAAACAAAGCAAAACACCACCCCCAAACTCAGGCCCAAACCCAGACCCGTACTCCTCGAACCCATTCTCAACTCTTTTCCTGGCTGTGCTGCTCCCCCGAGTGCTGTGGATTTCAATATATATTCGACGTAGGCATTCCCATGGCAACTACAACATCCATTATGGCAGGCCCCGCACATCCATCGACTGATTGCATATAATAGCTGGCAGATTGTTTTATGCTCCTTTCTTTTTTGTATTGTGCTCAAGTCCCAGAAGCTTTAAATGCTGATTTGAACTCTGGCTATGACAGTCTGTGATTTGTCTGGGTCTTCAAAAATTAATGCAACTATTTAGGCAGGGTATTTGCTGTCTATTTAAGATTCGAAGTCCTTCATTTGTTGTCAGAAAATTTAAAGTGAGTTGAAGCTTTGTATTTACAATAAGATAATTAATTAAAAATCTATGTAAGGTCTTGTGACGTCCAGAACTACTATTGTTTTTTAAGAAATAAGTAGATAGGATTATTTTCAATTAATTTGAAAATATAAGATTCTTGTCAATATATTTGTTTCTTTAAAACGTAAATAAATGAAATAAAACAAAATAAAATAGGAACGATTCATATATTAATTTCAATAAGTATCAATTATTTAATCAATTAATTTTTCAGCATATTCGTTTCTTTGAAATGAAAATAATGTATAGAATTAAGAAAATTATATTTCTAATTGAATTCCAAGGAAAGATCTTGTACCTTTAGTTACATTACCTGTAACCTATTCTTAGTTATTTCTATTTTCATTTTGCAAAACAGCAAAAAGAATCGAGCTGAAGAAAAGATTGCACTAAAGAAACACAGGCAAAAACACGATCCCACCGAGTTCATTAACACCTAAAGTTTTCCCAGAAAATGTTTTTCCCTTTGCCGGCGCCGCTCTCGGCTCTCCATTCTTTTGTGAGCTGCAGGCGGAGGGCGGGGCGGGGCGAAGCTTTAAGCTTTTCCCCTTCAGCAACAAATAGCTTATTGCTTTTCAGCGCTCAGCCACTGATTTATTTATAATCTTCAACACAACACTCTCTCTTGACTGGCTCTACTCATTTCCATTTTCCTATTTTCCAACATGCTCGGCTTTATTCGCATTTAATTTCAACTTCTTCTTTTATCTATTTCGCAGATTGACGACTGACGCTTGTGCGAAAAACAAAAGCGAGAGTAGTAGTATTACTATGATGACGCCAGAGTCGAAAGCAATATTGCCAGCAGCGGCGACAACAACAACTGCGGCAGCAACAGGAGCAACAGCAGCCATGGCTCACACACAAAAGTCGCAGTTGTCAACGTTGGCCAAGACAACAACACCAACAGAAACAAACACAACGACAGCAGCAACAACAACAACGCCGACAGCTACAAAAGTGGCCAAAAGCGCTGTCAGCAATGCAAATAGCAATGGCAAAAAGCTGGCTTTGTCTCAGAAAACAGCAACACCAACTAATGTTGATAAAATGCCCAAGCAACAGCAACTTTTTGCTGCCAGCAGCATTAAAGTAAAAAGTGAAAACACATTAGCAACAACGGCAACAGCACCAGCACCAGCAACAGCAGCAGCAGCAGCAGCAGCAGCAGCAACAGCAGCAGCAGTAGCAACAGCAACAGCAACAGCACCACTTGCCACCAGCGGCAAGGCGGCAAAAACAATATTAGAAAAAAGAAACATCAAGAAGGAATCAACGCCACCGGCCACGAGTGCTAGTGCTGCCTCTGTAGAATCCGCTGAGGCCACCTCCTCATCCTGCTTCTCGTCTTCATCCTCCACCTCATCGTCTTCATCCTGGTCTACGACCAGAGCGGCGTCTGAGGAAGCCAGCAGCAATGGTGGCGCCTCTGCCGATGAGGAGAAGTTGGAGGAGGAGCAGCAGGCGGCGACAGCAACGGCGACAACGACTTCCGATTTGGCCACAACTTCAAGGCCACGCCCCGTACTGCTGACGGCAGTTAATCCGCACATCATCTGTCACCTGTGCCAGGGCTATCTGATCAATGCCACCACCATCGTCGAGTGCCTGCATTCCTGTAAGTACATACATCTTGCACTCTATCAAAAATGTATCTTGTATCTTGTAGTTCGTAGTTTGGGAAACTTGAAAAGTCAATAACCTTTAAACTAGCTGCCAAGTTGAACATTTAGTTCTGGAAACTTTTCGCATTATTTGAAATTGTAATGTTTATAGCTCGATTTGAGAGTTTATTCAAATAAAATTGTTATTCTTAGCACCACATTTCTTATAAGTTTGATTTGAAAATGGGTAAATTTTACATTTACATTTACATTTATAAAACTTAAAAAAAAAAAACCATTTTGAAAACATTTTTAACAATTTAGTTTAACTTTTATAAGGTTAACTTACTTTATTAATCTTTTTTTTTTCAACTCAAAATCTTTATCTTTACATCTTTGTGGTCTGATTCCTTTACTTAACATTCTTTTACAAATAAAATTGTTATCCTTAGCACCAAATTTCTTATAGTTTGATTAGAAAATGGTAAATGTTGAAGTTAAAATATATATACATTTTTAAAGCTTAGAAGAACTAATACTAATTAAAGCAAACTTTTATAGAACTAACTTTCCTTATATAATCTTGTATTTCATCTCAAATATCTCTACTTTTTTTGTGGTCAAACTCGTTACTTAAAATTCCCTGCCATACCCGGACTTCACATTACATTTTATGTAATTTTAAACTTTATCCTGTGAACTTCATTCACTGCTCACAGACTCGGCTTAGTTGCAACGTCTAATCGCTACGCCTTAATTAGAGTGCCAAGTGCCGACTTGGGCATCATAGTACTCACCCCCGCCCTTGCCAACATCCCCCTTACCCAGCCTCCTGCTGTCTAGCAGTTCCGCAAAATTGCCTAGACGCGATGAGTTATGTGCGCTTCAGGGATGGGGAGTAGTAGGAGGAGGCGGGGCTGGCTTATCCAGGGAGCAGGAAGAGGGCCACAGACGACACGCAGATGTTGCCGGGTGCGATAAGTTTGTGGGCACATTAATGGCCCCGGCCACGAAGTACTTAGCCCGATTGATTGAGAAACTGTTGAGAAACAGGGAGAGATGATCTCGGGGCTTACTCTCTACCCCGGGATTCGCTATCAACGACATACGTAGATATTAACACGACATTAGCATTCTGTGTGCAAAAAGAATGAATGCCATAAAACTAGCATAGGCAGTCATACATCAAGAGTCAAACATTAAAAGTTTCCCCTTTAATTTCCCTTCAGCTTCCCACTTGCTCCTTTGCATTGCTCTTTTTTTTTGTGTTCCTGTTCCTGTTTCTGTTTGTGTTGTTGTCCGTAAATCTAGGAAACCAATGTGTTGATAATGGACAGTAAGATACATTTGGTCAGGCTCATTTAAATCTGTTGGCGGCCCAGGGACAGAAAGCCCCAGGCACAGATACATGCCAGCCTGTAGTATGTAGAGCACCCGGGAGTCCCATCTAACTGTCAAACGAACCGAACCAAGCCGAACCGAACGAACGAGCCGAGGGGGAAGACGGAAGGGACTGGGCTGGGCTGTTTACCGGGGACTGACTGGACCGGTGACCGACCGGACCTGGCACTGGGACCCAGGCCAAAGCCAATACCAACACCAAATGGCAACGGCTGAAGCAAAAGCAAAAGCAAACCAAAGCGAAACCGGACTGTGTGGCAGCAACAGCTGCCAGCCAGCAACGTGTGCTGGGATCACTGCGAGAAAATTAAGCATGAAATGAGGGTACATTCATTGAAAAATTGGGGTTGAAAAAATTATATGATTGAGAGTGATAGGGGATTTATTTTAATTTACTTATAAAGTGTTAAATATTTTATAAAGGTTCTTAAATTACTTATGCTGTTTTTGAAGCTAAAATCATGTTTGAAATATGAAATAACTTAATTTAATCATTAAAAAACAGTAACTTTTATTCATATTAAGAAATCAAATCTTTTTTATTAAGCATATTGATAAAATACACTTTTTCAAAAATAAAAAAAAAAAAAAACCCACTGTAGTAATATTGCAAAATTCTTATAAATCTTTACATTTTACTAGTAAAAACTGCTGTTTTAAATTTAAAAAGCATCCGTTATTGTTTACAAATAATAAGAAATTGTGAAGATAAATATTTTAAAGAAATAATAATACTCTTTGAAAATCTTAAAAATCTTTCACACAAAGAACATACATACATATTAAAGTAAATTTATTAAAAGTATAGGGAATATTGGGAAAAATTAACCATTTTTTTCCATGTGGCTTAAGTATGTGAGCAGGACATTTTGAAGATGGTCTCAGATTTTTTTCGTTTTTCGTTGAATAAATATTCGTATAACTTGGTTATTCTTCTATTTGAACACTGATATATAGAGCTAATGTGACACAACAAATTGGACATGTGAAATAAAAGCTTTTCTTAATTTTCGTTTAAAAACTTGGTTGAAGTCTTGTGGCTTAAGTATATGAGCACCACTGTACCTTAAAACAACTAAAACCCAAATTATTTTTTAAACCAAAGAAAATACTCTAAAAACTCCAATTATATATAATTTCACACAAAAAGAAAACCCTCAAATAGCCTCAACTAAAACATAAATTAAACTTTCAGACAAAGAGTCTACCCTAAAATTCTCCATAAATCGTACATCAATTTCTCGCAGTGTCCTGATGCTACTGCACATCTCCTGCATAATGCTCGGCACACTGTGGGCACTGTGGACTCTATGTACTCTCTTACCATTCGAGGCCATTTGGCGGGCAGTACAAGAATTTTTTTTTGCTGGCTTGCACACGCCGCCACCCCACAAAAGGCGCCCGCCCAATACCCAGGAATTGCTCTGTGCGAATTTTTCCTTTTATTTCTCTTGTGTTTTTGTTTTTTTCCCCCCCATTTTTTTTATTATTTTTTCGGCATTGGAGCAAAACTGACGGACAAGCGTAACAGGCGGCGGCGAGGCCAGCTTGGACTGACTGGCTGGGCGACCCCCAGCAGCAGCAGCAGCAGCAGTCGTCTGTCCTGTCCTATCCTTCGCTCTAGTACTCCTGCGCCTCCCCTCTGGGTGACAGTTGTAGCGTGGCAGGACTTTGACGGGGGTGAAGTGGTGGAGCAACAGCAGCAGCAGCGACAGACAGACACTGGCATTGACATTAAAGTCAAAACAACTTTTTGCAGTACTTTTTTTTATTCACTCGTTTTTCCCTGTGTTCTGTTTGGGTTTAATGCCTTTTCACTCCCCCCGCTGCCTATGTTTTTTTTTTTTCTGTTGGGTACGTGGGTGGTTTGATTGCGTTTCCTCTTTCTGATCCGGTGGGGGTGGTGGTTGGGTGGCTTTGCATAAATATTCGAATCATTGAAAGCTGTTGAATTTATTTATGTCGAAAGTACATCGTAATTTGCCTGCACATTCATATGAAATACTCGCCTTGCAAAGCCCTCTAATTTATATTTTTTCTACCATTTTGCTTGTACTTTTTCAGTCTGCCACAGTTGCCTCATTAATCACCTGAGGAAGGAGCGATTCTGCCCGCGCTGCGAGGTGGTCATCAACAACGCCAAGCCGAACATCAAGTGAGTACGCAAGAGCAAGAGCCCTTTACAGATACGTAATAGTACCAAATAACCCACGGAATCGTCACTGCCACTGCCACCGCCATCGTCAGCGTCATCATCCTCATCGTCTGTCTTTGACAAGAAGCGATTAGATGATAGATACATAATGCGAGTTTGAGTTACTGAAGGTGCTTGAGACTGCGATTCGTCGTTTGTCTGTCTCCGGAAAGTAAATTGTTAGTGGCCCTCAATGGGAACAACAAGCCAGAGATTTATCTCGGGATCTTTAATGGGGGGGCGATGAAAGGAAGTGTACGTCTGTACACCATTTAAGTTGTTCCCAAAATGAGCTTATTGAATATTTTATTTGCTAAAAAGCTTTTTAGAAAGCGAACAAGATTTCGTTGCAGAAAAAAACTATTAATTCAGTTAGAAATAAAAAAAGTTCAACATTTATGTGTTAATTTAGTAATATTTGAACCACATTTTGTTTAATTTTGCTTCAAATTTATGTGTAAAGTTTCTTTTAATTGCTTGTTCATTTCGTTTTCAAACAAGCGAGCATAATTCGGCTTACTTTACCAATTAATCCCAACCATTTCTTTCGTAAAAGTAATGCTTTTAAAGCTTTTTATTATATGTTGTCTGAGAAAAATCAGTACAAGATTAGCTGCTTTTGCAATTTATTTTCTCCTCCCCCCAAAAAGTCAATTTTCCCGCCCACGAAACATAAAACGTCACGGAAATTTGGGGACTTACAGCAACAATTTTGTTTTAGTTTTTGCTGCGAGATTGATTTTCCCCAGGGGAAAAGGAAGGTATAGCAGAACTCTCCCGCTGAACTGAACCCAAGTAGTTTTGTTCTTAAATGTTTCTTTTACTCTTCAGAGGAGGACCACACACAACTTTTGGCATTTTTTGGTGGCTTGCGGTGGCGGCGGTGGCAATGCTGGTTCTTGGTAATTGTGGTTTGAGTTTTGCCGGGGGAGGAGTCGCACAAAGTTGATCAAAAAACCTTTGGCCCGAGAGCAAAGTGACGGTGATGAGAAAGACAGCCCCCTCCTTGGCTTGCACCTTCTCAGGGTCGTGGAGTAAAAGTTTTGCCAGTGGTTAACTTTATTTGACGGGGCAGCAGGCAGCAGGAGCAGCATTTTCTTTTGGGGAATACGATTACTCGTATATCTAACTGCCTCGTCGCTGTGGCACGTTTCAATTCGTTTCATTCCATTCCATTTCGCTGGGCGTAATGAAAAACACGTCTCCTGTTCGGAGAGCTGAACCAGCGAATATATATATATATATCTATTTAAGCCTTGGGCCCTCGCGCACACAACTTTAATGGGGGGGCGACATGGCTGGCATCCGCATAGAAAAGAGCCACCCGCCGGGCACCAGCTTGCCCCTGATCCACCATTACCATCTCCCATCTCCATCTCCATCACGTGGCGCACGTTGTAATCTCTGGCACACACAGAAAGAGATAATGAATACAAATTCAAAGAGCGGCAATATCATCGTGGGCTGAGCAAATGAAGAGCAGGTGAATGTGAATGAATGAACCTTTTCGGCTTCAGTTCGGTTCGGTCTGCTTGCTAGCCAGCTCGCTGGCCAAATGGTGTGAAGTGGTAGTGGCTCGCCTCATGATTCGACAGGGGCTGGGCATTACACAGAGGAAAATTAACATTTTGGAGAGGTGAATTATATGTAAATGAGTGGGAATCGATCACTTTAAATGGTGTAGTAAAATTGAACAATACTTTGACAAATAAAAAGGGGATTTCGAGGAAACTTGTTATTGAAAAAGGAAATTTTACAAGCTGAAAAGAAAACAAAATATTATAGGAAACATTCCATAAAAAAAATAAAGTTTTTAATCTGAAATGTAGATAGCATAGAATTTGTATATATTTTTAATAGAAAGTTTATGTTTAAGTTAATGAATACAAATATATTGATTTATTTGAATATTAAAACGTATCTCAAAAAGATTTAAAGCAAAAAGTTATCGAGGAAAGTAAAGTACACTGTTCCTGGGTTTTTTCTCATCCAAACAATACTTGGTATTTATTTTTAAGGAGTCTTTAAGCTTATTAACCCGCAATAAATATTTAAAATGGCTCTTAGTGATAAAGATTTGTTAAAAAATTTAAATTAATCTTATTTAAGATATTCCAGCGCAGCTGTAAAAATATGTATATATAATTTTAATAATACTATCGCGTTAGTATCGCTCCATATAAAATTGCCTTGTTGAATATTCCTTTGAAAAATATCCTCCGCATTCAAGTTTTCCGATGAGATTAATATCTCATCTTTAGAACTCTATGTATTTTATTTTTTTGTGTACAATTGGAGATCTTTTTGATATAGAGGGGATTTCGCGGGGGTCATAATACAACAAACAAGTGCCTTTTGTGCGCCACTGGCTGTGTTTTCCATGAATTTTTAGTAGTATTGTTGTTGTTGTTGTTGTTAGCTGTAGTGGCAGTAGTCTCGAGTCTCCAATTAAATTTATTGCAAAAGTTTATTGTTTAACCCACAAAAAGAAGCGAAGGAGAACCGAAAAAGAAGGGGCCGGGGGAAAAGAACACAAAAGAAAACTCTGCTCTTTTAAGCTTGTCTTTACAAAGGTAAACAGAAAAAAAAATAAATAAATAAATAAAGTAAAATAAACTAAAGCCAAAAGTTTTTACTTGACGACTTCCCTTTGTGCATGTGTGTCAGGCGCCGGCCATGTTGCTCAACAGCCCCCAAAAATCATCTGATATAAAACTGCAAAACAAAAAATAAAGGAAAGAAATAAAGAAAAAATAAACTGTGAAAATAAAAGAAGGAACTGCAGCAGGCACACGCATTTCCAAGAAAAGCTGAAAGCAAATCCAAGTGCGGCTGGGATAATTAACGGGCGGGTCTTGAGCTCGTTCGCTGGCTGCCTCGAATTTGCCGACGGCTAAAACGATGTCTGGCTGGCTGGCAAGCAGCTGACAACAACAACAAAAATAATAATAATGAACAAGAGGAGCAACAACTACAATAAAGCAACATCTGACTTGAAAGAGCTGCAGCTTGGGAGCGAGCGAGAAAGCAGTGACAGCTTCTGTTGGGATTCCCTTTTTTTTTTTTTTTGAGAGACTCCTTTACTTAACTTCAATCCTTTGTGGAAGCAGAAAACCAGCCAGCGGACAGCGAATAAAAAGTTCGGTTGACTAAAAAGATATAAATTAAGTTTGTTAAGAAAGAAAAACGGGTTTTTTGTCATTGATTGGCGGATAAGATGAGCTGAAAAGTTGTAGCTCTAAATTAAGTTGCAGAGATAAATCGGAGGGGGTATTCAAAAAAGGGGTTAAAAGTAATGTCTTGATTGAAGTTCTGACTGTTTTTGATCAATTTTCATAATTATAAATTAAATAATATCTTGGAAATTTGTGAAGTTGTTCATAATGTAAAATTAACTTGTTTTTAAATAACTTGAGTTGAAATGTATAATACAGTAAATTCAGGTACTCGAAAAAGAAGTTAAATATAATATAATCATGAACGTTTTGACTGTTTCTTGATCAATTTACACAATTGTAAATTCAAGAATATCTTGGAAACTTGTTAAATTATACAAAATATAAGATTAACTTGTTTTTGCATTGAATTTAAATACATAATATATAAAACAGGTACTAAAAGAATTTATATGCACAAAGTAGGATACTTTCCCAATAACAACTTAGTTCCTAAACTTATCTGGTTAACGTTTTCGACATCTGTTCTGCTGTTGCATAGTTTGTACCGCGTATCCCTTCGTTTATATCGCTCACCCTTCTTGGTTTAATTAATATCGATCCCTGTTATAAAGATCTATTAGAGATAGCACATTTTTCCGCCCGCTCGCGGCAAATGATCGATAAATTTATAGCCTCAGGGGCAGAGACTCAGTCTCTATGTAAATGAGATCCCATTCCCAGATCCCTACTCTCCGGATGCTTTGCCCTTTTCTTAAGTCTTATATACATGTTTATTTACCGCCCTGACTCTTTTTTTCGTTTTCTTACTTCATCATCTCTTGGTTCTATTCAAGAAAGACCTTTTTTTTCTTCGGTTGTCGGGCTTCGCGTTCCGTTCCGTTTGGTTATTTTGGTTGAAAATGATTGAAGCGAGCGCCTGGCGGCTGCCTGCGGCCCGGAGATGTTCTTAAAGAGGTCTTAAGGCGCTGAGTTTGCTCTGTTGCTCTCTGTGAGTGTCTGGGGGAAACCACCACCGTCACCGTCACCATCAGCGTCGAGGCAGCAGGCACACTACTATCCACATCCACCACTATCATCGTCACCAGCGCATGCCAAGGAGCAGTTGTTCCTCCCCGCCCCTGGCCTTTTCTTCTTTATATAGTATTTGTTGCGTGCCATTGAAGCAATAGAAAATTGCATCTGCCGCCTAATTTGTAAGGGCGTCTTTCGCCCCTTGTGTCCCTCATTTCCGCGCCAAGGAAGTCCTGTCCCGACGACTACTTTGGCTTCTGTGTGTCCTCATCCGCAGCGCTACCGGTGACTTTTTTCTCTCTCTCCTTTTGTTTGTTTCCACTTTGTCTCCTTTCCATTTCGCTGGGCAGGCTTCCCGTTAAATCTAACCCCTAAAAATGGTCTTTTCCTAATCCATCTTTTACTTATTTCCTTGCAGATCGGACACCACGCTGCAGGCGATTGTCTATAAGCTCGTGCCGGGCTTGTATGAGCGGGAGCTGATGCGCAAAAGGGCCTTCTACAAGGATCGGCCCGAGGATGCAGCCCTGGCCACTCCCGAGCAAAGGGGAGATGACACCGAGCATTTAATCTTTAGTCCCTCGGATGATATGTCGCTGTCTTTGGAGTACGCGGAATTGGGGTATGTACCGGGAACTAATTTTTTTAGGTTTTCTCTCTGAGAAGTATCTAAAGTAGAACTTAAACTCTTCCTTAGAAACTCTAACTACGTTACCCCAACTAATCCTTAATTTCTTTCCACCTTCCCTTTCTCCTCCACAGTGAACTCAAGGCCGATTCCGAATCGGAAGTGATGGACACCCTGCGTCCTCGTTACCTCCAATGTCCGGCCATGTGCCGAGTGAGTCACCTCAAGAAGTTCGTCTATGACAAGTTCGAGATCGATGCCCAACGCTTTAGCATTGATATTATGTACAAGGTCAAGACAATTGTCCTGCTGGATTACTACACCCTGATGGACATTGCCTACATCTACACGTGGAAGCGGGATGCGCCCATGAGGTTCTACTATCGGGTATACGAGTCGCCACAGCCTCTGGTGAAAGCAGCTCCTCCTCGTCGGGTAGTGCCCTTGAAACTTGAGAAACTGTTGGAGAAAGTAGAAGAGCCAATGTCAGTGGAAACTGCGCCAGTGCGGGTGGAGGCTACGCCTACTTCAGCAGCTGCCATTAAGCTGGAACAGCAGGAAGTGACTAAAGAGGTGGTGGATGTTCCACTGCCCACGCCCAAAACGGAACCCCTAAAGCTGGTGCTCAACCGGAGTATGCTGGAGAAGCGGGAGAAGAGTCACTCGCCCCAGGCAAGCACCAAGCACTCTGCCAAGAACTCGCCACCCACTCCGGTTCCCTCCTCACCCTCGGAGCCCAATATCAAGCTGAAGATCGATCTGTCCAAGCAGAACAGCGTGACCATTATCAATATGTCCGATCCCGAGCGGCGGGAGATTGTCAAGCCTCTGAAGCCTGAGAAGGAGTCGCGATCTAAGAAGAAGGACAAGGACAGCAGCAGCCCCAAGTCCTCGCCGAGCTCTTCCTCCTCCTCCTCCTCCTCGGGTGCCTCGTCTTCTTCCAGTGGCGAGCGCAAGCGGAAGAGTCCCAGCCCGCTGACAGTGCCGCCCCTCACCATTCGCACGGAACGCATCCTCAGTCCAAGTGGCGTGAGCACGCTGAGTCCGCGTGTGACCAGCGGCGCCTTCTTGGAGGATCCCAAGTCGGAGTTCCTCAAATCCTTCGCCCTGACGCCCATCAAGGTGAAGGTGGAGTCGCCGGAGAGGATGACCAACAACCGAGCCATAACCCCGCCTTCGTCTGCAGCCCAGCAGCAGCAACAGCAGCAATCGTCGCCGAAATCCAAGGGTAACTTGGAGGACAGCATGCTAATGAAGCCGCCCAGCTGCATGCCGCCCAAGTCCATAGCCTCCTCGAAGCGCAAGAGCAAGGAGCCGGTGAAGGCAGTGTCCAAGAAGCCAAAGCTATCGCCGCCACTCCCACGCGAGGACTTTAAGATACGCCTGCCAGCCACCAATGGCAATTCGCCGAACGCAGCCACGCCCAAGGTGGAGAAACCGCTGATGCCACCGCCCTCGAAGCCACCAATGCTGGCCCCACGCAAGCTCCAGCCAGCAGCGCCGTTTGCCGCGCCACCGCCCTCGCCCATGCACCATCATGCCGGCATGCAGATGTCGGCTCCCGGCAACAGGACGCCCATTGCCAAGCGCTATCAGCCCATTCTGCCCAAGGCATCGCGTCCGAATCCCTTTGCCAATATACCGAACGATGTGAACAGGTTGCTCAAGGACGCAGGCACCGAAATCAAATCGATTGGGGGAGGTTCAGCAGGTGCGAACTCCCAAAAGTCGCATGTCTATGGGCCCAAGAGCGAAGTAACCAAGATGGGACCACCGCCAGCGCCCTTGAACGGAGCAGGAGGAGCATCATCACCCGCTCCCTCCTCGCAGGGCAACCGAAACCTTGGCAAGCAGATGCCCTCCCTGAACAACAACAAGGGCGGCAGCAACACCAACAGCTCCAACAACTATCTGAACCTGGCTCTGTTCAATGCCAGCAAGTCCAAGGGCAAGGAGGCGCCTCCCGGCTGTCGCACGCCCATGTACACCCCCAACTCGCCCATCTACTCGCCCAGTTCGCCGCAGTACGTGCCCAGCTACAATATACCCACGATGCCCACCTACAAGTACACCCCGAAGCCCACGGCAGTGGCCAATTCGGGAGCTGGCAACGGAGGAGCCTCGGCCGCTGGCTACCTGCAGAGCATGCTGAGCGGTGGTAGTGGATCTGGCGCACTATCCGGTCTGTTTCCCTCGCCGCCCACCAAATCGGATCAGAACACCAATCCGGCGCAAGGAGGCGGTGCATCCTCGCAGCAAGGAGCAGGAGCAGCCTCTGGCAATGGCAATGCCAATCTGTTTCCACGCAGTGCCAGTCCCAGTGAGGATGCTCCAGAGAAGCAGCAGGTGAAGGTCAAGTCGCTGCTCAACTCGTGCAACATCAACATTCCCTCGTCGCTGTCCATCACCATTTCGCGGGATAACGGGGATCCCTCGTCGCCGAACAATGGCCAGCATCCCAAGCACAAGAGTCCGGTCAATAACTACATTGAGATCGTGAAGCTGCCCGACCAGCTGCCAGCTGCGGAGCAGGTGCAGGCCGCCAAGGAGGCTCAGCAGAAGCGCCAGTCGCCCGGGCCAGTGACTGCACCAGCACCTTTGGCCATGAAGTTGCCGCCACCGCCGCCCTCCAAGGCAATACCCTCTCCCCAGCATCTCATATCGCGCATGACGCCGCCACAGCTGCCACAAGTGGCCACGACAACGCCGCCACCGCCCAGTGCTCCGCGTGTGATCACACCACCCAAGACCTCACCGCCTCCGCCCGCCAAGGCCACTCCCCTGAAGCCAGTGCTGACGCCCACCCAGGCGGACAAGAAGACGCCGAGTCCGGAGAAGCGTAATGCCGCCCAAATGGGTAGCCACTCGCCCACGGCCAGTGAGAACAAGTCGCCCAAGGGAGGAGCTGCAGGCGGTGCCAACTCTGGAGCTGCCAGCCAGAACGGAGATCCATCGGCAGCCAAGAAATTCCGGCCCATTCTGCCGCGGCAGAATGCCATGCCCGAGCTGGCACCCAAGTTGCCCACGCTGGCTCCTGGCTTTCCCTTTAATCCTCCTCAAAATCCCGCTGCTCCGGGCAAGAAGGTGGCGCCCAGCAAGAAGTCACCCAATGCAGGGGCCACTGCCTCGCAGTCGGGACAACAGAAGCAGCAGAAGCTTAGTCCACCGCAAAAGAACCAGCAGCAGCAACAGCACCACCAACAGCAGCAGGGCAAGAAGGCATCCAAGAATACCACGCCACCACCGCCAACACCATCGCTGCCTTCTGTGGGCAAAATGCTTGGCCATCCCGGCCTTCCCAGCCTGCCCAGTCTGCCCGGTTTGAGTACACCGCTGGGCATTGCTTCCAGCGCCAGTGCCGCCGCCGCGGCTGCTGCCTCTGGTCAGTTGGACCTGAGCAACTTCCTCAAGGAGAACCTGATGCGCGCACAGGTGGCGCAGGCCGCGCAGGCCGCCCAGGCGAACCAGTCGAACATGCTGTACAACTATGCCCAGATGGGTCACATGTCCCCGGCGATGTACAACTACCACCAGGCGTATCTGATGGAGCAGCTCTCGCGGATGCAGCGTGCCGGCAACGAGGTGTTCAACGACTACCTGCAGAAGCTGAAGAGTGCAGCTACCGCTAGTGGTAATGGTCCGGCCGAGGGAGAGCCCAAGCCGGTGATGCCCATGCTGCCCACAGTGACACTGCCCAGTCCGGGAGGAATGGCAACGCAGGCAGCCAGTCCCAAGACATCGCCGGTGCCCACCGGAAAGCTAACGGCGGGTGCCACAGCACCGCAGGCCAAGGGAGGCAGCGGCGGTGGCAACAACGGAGCTGCACGGCATCAGACGGCGGCCACCAGCAACGGAGCTGCCCCAGCCTCCCTGAAGAGCAAGTGAGGGGCGGGGAGCCGGCGGAGATGCAGGGCAGACAACCCCACGTAGCTCTAATTAATTTTTAAAGACCTTGTTTTAGTTATTCATTAACGTTACCCTTTTTTGTTCGTCGTCCGGCCAGAGAGTCCGCGACTAGAACCAATTCCTCGCCCTAATTACGGTGGCCAGGGGGGAGAATCCACCCCTGAATGCCAGGTGGTGGTGGCTTCCCCCCTCGGCCCGGCAAGTGTTATGAGTCCCTCCGAGTGTTAACCTGCGCTCTGTAAATATATATATATATACACCTTACAAAATGGGAATATAAGCATAAATATTTGTAGATTTACCAAGTGATGTTGAATTGTATTAAAAATCAATAGGAGGATATAAGACAGCGATTCAGAATCGATATATATATATATGCAGATATACGAATATATATAAATATGTAGCTATATACATAAGCTAAGCTAAACTAAGTGTAAATATTTTGTATAATCTCTTTTCTACTTAAAAAATCAAGCGGAGAAATAGAAATCTAATTTATGCGAAACAAATCGTTCGACTCGTTTTACTTTTTATAATTCCCAATGACTTTTAGCTGGCAAGGGAATGGCCTGACGACCCAATCCCAATGCTAATCAACTGGCCAAGGTCAAAGGTCGACCTTCCCCGGGGACGGGGATAGCAGACCGACCGCTGCGTTTCGAGCGTTTCTAATCTGCCAATTCCCTTCCGAAAAATAAATGTCAAAATGTCTTTAAAATGAAAAATGCCCGTCGACGAGCGACCGACCGACCGGGCGAAGTTCGAACCTTTTGGACATTTTTCGGACCCGAAGAGACAAAGGAAAAAATAAGAGATTATATTGGGTTTCTCGCTGACACGGGATTGCCTGCATTTTCCTTGCTGCCGCCTTTTTGAAGAATTCAATAAAAACCGATTGGCAAATCTGTGGCCTTTGTTAATGCTGCTGCTGCCTCTTACCTTTATCTGCTTTTCCCGCTTGAAAAAGTTTCCGATTTCCAACGAAAAAAAAACTGCAAAAATTGCCAATTTTCACGAATGTCTCCCAAAAGAGTCCCCGTCTGTGTAATTCCCATAATGAATGGGCGATAAGATAAGCAGGCGAAGCAGAAAGCAGGCAGGGATGAAAGCGGGAAAGCAAAGAAGCAAGAAAGCAACTACGGACTCGCTTCCGGAAAGGGGTTGAGATTGGTTGGGAAGAGATTTATTTATATGCTCACGTGAGAGAGGCGAGGTAACCACCGAAATTGAGACTTTGCTCCGAAAACAATTAACATATGATTCCCACCTGAAAGCTATCTTGGGGCTATCATCGTCGTCCCCCATAATTTATGTGATTGTGCGGTTTAAGCCAAAAACTCCAATTACAATAATTAGAGCCCCTTGGCGCACAAGTTTAGTAGAAGCTTCTCTTGGTTTGAACGAAAAAAAAAAGCAAAAACCACACACAAGGGCATTAGTATTACACTTTCCCCATATGAAAACCAGCCAAGTCCGCCCGGCTTTTAGCGCATTAAATGAGCATATTTATAAATCATTTGGATAAGTACTGGCCCTTGCCTCAGGTAGAGGTAGAGGTAGTCCTCATCCTCCTCCTCGCCGCACATGGGATCCTTCCCATATGCTGCTGCTGCACGGCATAAGAATAATAATGAATATTTCATTTGAAATGGTTTGCAAGTTATAACATCATCCCGAGGGTTTGGGAGCACGCATAATACAGGCCTGGGACTGGAAGTACAACATGGACATTTCTCAATGTTTTCGGCAGGACAACAACTGGTTTAGCACATAATTTTCACATTTAGCTTGTGATATTTTTATTTATTTATGCCAGCTTCTGTTATTCTTGATTTTCAAAATGTTGAGTATATTTTTTGTATTTTAGAATTTTAATATTATATTTATCAGAATCTGTCTTTTTTTTTTTTTGGTGAATCTGCTAAGTTGTAATTGCAGAGCGAAAACTAAGAAGCTCTCCAAGACCGCTAGCTGAAAATGACTCTGAAAATGAGCTGTTGTTGGTACTTATCTTGTACATTCCTGGCAAAGCGTGGGAGAAAACGAGAGCAACAGTGAGATAAGGCATTAACGGACTTTGCTAAAAGCAAGAAGTCTCAACTATCAGAAAATCTCACAACTATCAGGACTTAGTTGTAATTGGAGACAAAACTAGAGTGCTAGCTGAAAGAGACTCTCGTTCGCTACTAAGCTACTTGCTCCTTTGCTTGTACTTTGCAGGAAAGAAGTGGAAGACAAAAAGAGCGACAGTAGGATAAGGAATACACAGGCTGAACTCATGCTAAGGATCTTTCCTAAAAGCAAGAAGTCTTAAGAGAGAAAGTAATACTAAAATCCAAGTAAATTGTAATCCAATACTTATAAGCACATCTCCTTTTCTTTGTTTTTACATAATGTGAGAGAGAACTGAGAAAACTCGTTTGCTACTGAGATGAACATTCTTTAATCTGTAGTTGCTCCTTTTTTTGTGCAATGCAGGCAAATTGCAGAATAGAATAGAAATGGAGAGTGAAAAAACCTACGCAAAGGCACACGTGCGAAAGATTGTTCCTAAAATCAAAGATGTTTAAGAAGACCTAAAATTGATTTTGTAATAGGAAAGATTGCAACAAATTGAGTCCGGTGGAAAAGCGGTCAGAGAAATAGAAGCTTCTCTTGCGAGCTCTTTTTCTACTACAAATATTTCAACGCTGTTAATT
The DNA here is from genome assembly GCA_008042675.1 of Drosophila seguyi. Taxonomy (NCBI): domain Eukaryota; kingdom Metazoa; phylum Arthropoda; class Insecta; order Diptera; family Drosophilidae; genus Drosophila; species Drosophila seguyi. The sequence goes on from VNJU01008524.1 coordinate 26,184, forward strand.
AAAGTCTAAAAAGTTTTCAAATACTTTTCCTTAAGTTAATGAACCATATGGAACCCAAGAGACTATAAACACACAAAAATAAACGGGAAGCCAAAAGGCTTAGCCTGCCGTGGCATTCAAATGAATTCCTTTCAATTAAATATTTCTTGAGATTTCTGTTCTTTAAGCTTTGCAAGCTATTTAATCAATTATTGACTTAAAAGTCCATAAATCCGATCACTTGCCGATCAATTAAAGCCGTCGATTCGAACAGCGCCCATAAATCTTTCAGACACATTCTGCGCCTCTCACCCCAAAGAATTCTACTCCCTTCAACTTGGAAGTGAACTGAAATCTTTTACGACTGTATTTAAATGAATTAATCCAGTTCAGTCCGCCCAGCTTCAACTAATGTGTCTCATTGGCAATTTGCCAGAGGAGTTTTGGGATATTGTACGCAATTCATTGCGACAACCTTACGTCGTACACAGCTTTGTGGTTCCTGTATTCCTGTTTGTCCTGGGCCCAAGGGCATAATTAAATTCACACTTGGCTAGATTAACGGCACAAGGGGCGGTAATATAAGCGGTGGCAGAATATTGATTATGCGCTTAATGGAATTATTGAACTCAGGATCACAGATTTTTATATTACACACTAAGCAGATTTTTTTTGCGAATTTTGTTTTTGTTTTGAACAAAATGGAATGATTTGGAAGCATAATTCGTAATTTATGAGGCCTCATTGAACTATTATGTTGTAATGATATATATTATTTATTATTATTATCATATTGTATTGTGTTACAAATGTATGTAATTCTCCTGAGATTTGGAAAACTATTTTAATAGTTAATTAAGATTTTCTGAACGAATTGACTATCAGACAGCTATAGTTTTCTGAATATTTTGTCTTAAGAGATACAAATATTGAACTTTAAACTGTATTTTTATTACATTTTTTAAAATTTTTAGATATTTTTATAGTTTACCTAAAGGAGAATCAAAAGAGGGTGGTATAGATAGTAAATTTTAATATTGGTATTTGAGATATTTTTCTAAATTTTTAAATATTCTAAGCTATAAGATGCTTAGAAATTTAAGAAGTATGGTATAAGTAGATCAAGATCAAGGTCCTTGGCGAAGAACCACTATTTGTTAAGGGGTACAAAAATAATGCTTGCTCATAGTTTGGGACAAACATAGCCTACACATGCTAATAAAGATGGCTAATATCTTATTTTCTAGCATATTATATCTGGTTCTTTAAATTAAAGGTGTTTCCCAACCTTTACATCGTTGCCCAACTATTTTTTAGATAATATGGGAGCTTGTTTTCTGATACCATCACTGTAAACAAACCTCCATATAGTGACGATGAACACCCTGAGACCGCATTACTTAAATTATATAATAATGCATAATTAATTGTTTATTATAACCTCTTCTTCAGAGTTGACTTTGTATTTATTTTATAATATTTATAGAGCTAAAGTTACAATATACCTTAAACAAAAACGCTTGTAAACAAAATTGCAACTGTCACCTCTATTTCACCTCGTTAAGAGGCCGTTTTGTTCGAAAAACGTTCTTTCTACAGCTACACCTGCAAATAGTGCAAAGTGCAAGCAACAACGAAAGTTGTTGCTCCACTAGCAAGCTCTTTCCCAACTACGAACTCAATCATCTGGTTAAGTGGCGTCCATCGATCATCCATCCATCAGAGTAGGCCGCTCAATCGTCGGACAGCCGTGTGATTGCTAATTAAATCTCATCTGTCGAGCACTTGAACTTGTCCCTGTAGCCCTGGCTAATTTGTCGGCATTACGTGGCGAATGCTAAGCACATAAATTGCTGTTTAAGGGCCTGTAAACAAATGGCAGCTGTAGCGAAGGAGCAACTTTTTTCCAGGCCAAAACTTTTGTTTCCAAATCAATTAAAGCCGCAGTAGGACTTGGCAACTTCTCCCCCCTCTCAGTGTTCGTTTCCATGTGTGCGGCGGGGGGGAAAAAAGAAACTATTCCAATACAGGTTGCTTGCGCCGTGTAATTCAATCTGAATTCATTAATCAGAAACAGTTGGCCGAGCGGTCTGTGCATCTGATCAAAGCCCTGGTCCGCCGAACGAATATGGAAACGAGAAAATTAGAAAAATGAGACAATTTATGGCCTAGATTGATATTAATTTGCTTCCTGGAAGAGGAAATATATCACTTACAAGTCGCTTAACCCCATGGAAGCTCCCCGGTTTTTTTTTATGTTTTCGTTCTTAACTGCATAATCCGCAAATTTATTTAGCAAGTGTCGGTGTCGCCAACACTTTCCGCGATCTGTGTTAGCCGTCACTCCATAATTCAATTCATCAGACATAATTCGGACCGTTGTAATCAAATAAAATGCCAGAATTAAGATCCAATTAGTGCGCCATTATGAATATGGATGGGTCTCTCTCGCGCCGGCTACCAGCTCGCATCTCAAGTTGTCCCGCTCCGCTCCCCTAGGTCATCTTTTCGCATTTTTTCGTTTACTTTGCCCTCAACAAAAAAATGCGAATCCCGAATACGACAAAAAAGTATCAATTTACCAGCGGTGGAGGGCAGAAGGCACGTTGCGTCATGGAGACGCCGCTACAGCTCTTTGGCGGACTCAAAGACAAGGCGAAATCAACGAAAATCCTGAACCGGAAACAGGAATAATAAATGCACTGTGGGAAAAAGGGGTGCTCTTGAGATCAGGTAAGGAATACTCATTACTATTATTATTAGTTATATTATAGATGCATAATATTAATTATCATTTTTGTATAATAGTTAAAATAGGAGTTTTATTTAGTTGTGTATGTAATAACCAAGTATATATTTGGGAGATTCCAAAAAGATATCTTAGGGATTGTAATAATTCTAGATTACATGTATTACGATCTATGTATATCAAAAATTATACTTATAGATATAATTTAACAACACGATCCACAGAACATTATTTTAATTTAAAAAGATAACATCTCATATTTAGGTATTAGGAATAAAATATAATCTTTAAGGTGAGTTATTATTATTAGTAAACAGTTTCAGATTCATTCATTCATTCATTCAAATTATCTTTTATTTTAAATATTTGTATTTTGTATTTGTAGTTTAAATTTTACGTGCTTATAATTTTCAAGTCTTTATTTGGGAGTTTCAGGAACCGTACGGTGTTGAATATGAGATCATACGAAAACATATGTGTCTTATTTGATGATTCAAGATACTGCTTATTGGATATACCTATAAAGTGGAAAGAGATATCAATCTCTGGTTTTGGAATATTTTAAAATGTAGGAAATTATATGAGATAGCATATTATATAGACCATATTATAGACCATATTATACAATCTTAGATACACTAAATTCATTTTTGATTTTAAAATAATAAAATAAATTAATAATAATGTATTCTGTTTAGATTTAATTATACTTACAAAGTCTTTGTTTGGGAAAATCAAGAAAAGCCATCATAGATTTTGTATAAAGACAAGGTTAAATATGAGAACATATGGCGAGAAATTTATTATTTCATATAAGATAATGTCTAAGAGATGGTTAATAATAAACTAAGCATATTTCATATAAATTCAGATCTGAAAAACATTTTAGAATGAAGCATACTTGATTTTATATCCGCTTCACTAACTTTTAAATATTAAGCTTTTTAGGACTATTTTCCCTCAGTGCCTTAATTCAGGGAAGCGTGAGAGCAATAAGAATAATTTCGGGGGAGGAGGTTTACCATTGAGTGGATCTGGTATTTTGCGGAGAGACGTGAAGAAGGCCCATTGATTGATTTGACTGGCGCAGGGCTACTCCATTGTCCCGAATTGCCAGGGATTGCGATTTGGCGGCTTTCCGTTGAGTTCGTTCGACTTGCGTTGCGTTGCGTTGTTGGCCAAGTTGGCAAATGTTTAAAAGTCACTTTGGCAAGACAAATGAGTCGATGGTCGATGGGCTGAGGGGACGGAGTAGGCGGCGGCTGGTACTTTTGGCCTAATGGCGCCAGCTTTGGTGGCTGTTGTAATTAGTTGATTACACAACTGAAGCGAGCTCCTCCACTCGGCCTTCTCTCTGGGTGTTTTTGCTGTTTGCATTGCAAATGAAGTTGCCACCGTTGCCTGTCGCCTGGGTGGCGCTCTCGGGAGTGTGGGTTTTGGGGTTGTGGGGGGGCTTTGGAGCAGAAGCTGATGCTGAGACAGCTGCATGACATTGCTATTTGCAAGCTGAGCGACTGAGTGAGTGACTTTTTTCCCATTCCCATTTCTGTGCATTTACATTACCATTCCTCTTCGCTTTCCCATTCCCTTGGCCATAATGATGTCGAGTGCCGTGGTCGAGAGTCCACACAAGCGCAAGGAATAAGGCAAACATCAGCCACACGGAGTTCTGCAAGTACTTGGACTCGTACTCGAACTTGTGGTTCTTACATTACAGCTTCCTCTACAAACGGGGGACTTTAGCCAGGTCAAATATAATGTAATTTGGATGGTATTAGAGGGTTATGGGGGCTTATGCTTTGAGGATGGAAGGTGGAGCTATAAGTCTAGGGTTGACTAGATTTGTTATCTAGTAAAATGGTAAGAACTATATAGAATATTTATATTTATATTTATATATGTGTGTACATTCTCGAATTTTTTAGCTTAAGTTCTTAAATTCAATTCAATAGTAAATTTAAAGAAGAATAATTAATGTCGTTATATATTGTTTTACTTAAGTATCCCCTATTGATTTTTCCATTACTTATGGTTCTGTGAGCTTGATATTAAACTTGGTATTATACATTTTTAGCCAGTTTTTATGTAATTTAATTTTAATTTATCTCTGGAAATTCTAAGCTCATTATTCAAACAAAAAACTTCAAATGCCTAGATCATTATTTCTGGTGCTACAAGTTATCTTTAGTGCCACTTTAACTGAATTTGTCTAAAAAGTAAATATTTACATACTTAAGATCATGTTTTTTACCTCTTGTTTAAATTTATTTTCTAAATTGTCTATAAATATCATTTAATTTTTTTTAATTAAATAAATAAATCCACATAAATAATAAACTAATATTAATATTAATATAATGGAACGCTATAAAAAACGACATTTTTAAGCCTTTCCTAGTTGTATTGTTTTTTCTTAATTAATTTTTTTTTTTTAATTAAAAAAGTTTTAGTAAGAAATAATTCTGTAACTCCAACCCTTCTTACAGCCTTTTTTTAGTTGTAAATAAAAAATATGGGACCATAATTTTTTTTTATAATAACTTTTTATTCCATCAACTTTTTTTGTCTTTGACAGCTGTTGTTGGGTTCGAGTTGAGGAAGTTGGACTGTATTTACGCAGGAGCACCAGGCGGCGTGCGGCGGCTCATCAACCTGGGCCTCACCGAATTTCCTTCTTGGGCTTCTTGGGCTGGTGCTATAGCTCCTGGCTCTGGCTCTTGCCTGGCCCTGGCCCGGCTCTGCTTATTGAATTATCAGCATGCCGCAGCAGTTCGAAGGGGTGTTTTTGCGACGGGGTGAGACGAGATGTCGGGTATGTGAACCACTCAGGCGAGGCGAGGTGATGCCTGGCATTATGTACAATATATAGAAAAAGCGGCAACCGCAGTGACGAAGGCAGCAACGAAAGCAGCGCGCAGCCAGTGAGCCGTGCGGTTTACATAGGCGATAAGCACGCTCGCAAACATACACACTCACACACACACTCTCGCCCGCCCACTTGACGTGCAAGAACAACAAAAAGCGATTGCCAAGGAGCAGCGAGAAGGGTGCTTTTGGCCACTGGAGCAGCAGAAGCAGAGGCCGCAGCAGAAGCGGTATTGCCAAATGAACCTAATTTGATAGCACACACAGCCCTAAGTACATAGCGCGCAAACACACTTACATACATACATATATACTTGGCCTGCACTCAGCGAAAACAACAAAAAGGGAACGAGGTACATATTTTCGTTGGGCTGGCAACGCTCATTAAATACTCTTCCAGCCGCGCTGCTTTCGTTACGTTACGTGCGTACATTGGACGGGAATTTAAATTGGTAATGCGACCGTTTCCCGAACTCTGGCCACTGGACTAGTTGTTGTTTTTGTCGTGGACGGTAACGTTAACGTCCTCGACACTATCGCACACTTGAGTACATACGAAAGCACACATCCAATTCGAAGGTACATGCCCGCATGCAGCTACATACGTACCGAATGCTGTACATGTACCCATGTACATGCCATTGTACATACAAAGTCGCATGTGGCTGTGTATGCACAGCGAACTGCATGATACAAGATACCCAAGTTCAAGGGCGGCGTTGTCGAAGGGGTTTCGAGGTTATGAGGTGGTTGGCGTTTGAATTACTTTAATTAAATAATTTTGAAATTTTGATAAAACGAAGCTTCTAAAATATTTAATACAAATAAAATATAAAAACTACAAAGCTGCTCCTTTATAGATATATCCTACAATTCGTAAGATGTTATTAAAATTTATAATATTTTCAAGTAGAGTTGATAATGTCATGCCAAATTCTGTAAAAGCTAAGGGAAGGAATCAGGCAGGTTTCTAAATTAAGCAGCAACGAATTAAACAGGATGTGAAGGTATTTATTAATGTTTTCTTTGTAAAATGTGTATAAATATATTCGTTATGTATATAGTTTTCCAAGTGAAGCACTGAAGAGTTGACAATGTCATGCCATTTTCTGTGGGTGGTAAGGAAAGGGATCATTTAGGTCTCACAATTAGACAGCAAGGGATTCTTGACGAGAATTGTCAATCAGGAAAGGCCTATAAACTTTCCATAAATGAACCCTTTGCTGCGGCGCCAGTGGCGTCGCCACTCCAATGTCCCATGCCCATGCTTCATGCTGAAATATGTATTTTTGAGGCGCACAAGCTGCGCACATAGTTCCCCTTCCCGGCACCATCGCCTCTGCCTCTACTTCTCTGCTTTTGCTTGTGCCTGCGCCTCTGTCTCTGCTGCTGCTTCTGCTGGCGTCGGGGTTGCCTCGACCGCTATTTTTATGTACCAGCGCACAAATACATGCATAAAAATATACATACATACATGCACACAAATTTGTTGCCGTGGCAAAGGCAAAAGCAGCAACAACAACAGCAACGAGCCGAGTTTCTGTTCCTGCCACATCTACGCTGGAAAAAAAAATGAACAGGGCTGCATGCAACATGGAATGGACATGGACATGGTTCGGTTCTCCTTTTCCTTTCTACTTTCCCTTCCTCGCCGTCTCCGTCTCCCCACGCTGCTTCGTCCGCTTTGCTGCGGTATTTCTATTGAGGAAACACGCACACAGCCACAATCCGTTTTTATTCAGCCTCTCTCTCTTCCTCTCCTTCGCTCTTTCTCTTCTTTCACTCCCTCTCCTTCTCCCTTTTCCGCTGCATTTCCGCTGCAACGGCGCTGCAGTGCCGCTCGCTGTTTGTTGTTGTTGCTGATTCACACATTTCTAATTGAATTATCACGCAGCAGATGAGGAAATATGTACTGTATCACTTCCCCCGCCTCATTGCCGCCCGCCCTAGGCGCGGAGCGTATTTTTAGACGCCAAAAAAACTAATTAGAATTGGAAGAAGCGCCGTTGAAATCTTCGCTTGGCGGTTACACTGCGCGAAATTAGATAGTCGCTCAGCGGCAATCGCTATGATTTTTCACAAAGCTGCACTGAGCAAAAAGCATTGGAATATATTCATTAAATATTTATCCGGAAAAGTAGACATCGAAGAACATTGTAGACTCCATTAAATAATCATTACTTTAGGTATTATAGTATTAATAGTAATAACTACAACTACACTGGAAAAAATATTATATTTTTTAAGTAAAATTTTAACAGAACTTTGATTAGTTATAATTAAACTATGAAATTTATTTACAACTTATAATTTTAAACAAATTTATATATTTCCTCAACTAATTTATAATAAACAAAAATTCTTCCCTGTGCACAGCTTTATTTCGCTCTGCCTGCGTCGACGTAGGCGTTTCACTTGAGCGTTTTTCAGGGTTTTAAATTCGAGAAAGGTTTTCGGCTTTCGGCTTGGGTTTCGGTTTCTGTTTCGGTGTCGATTTATATACCGAAACGCCCATCGCACAAAAGCCTCTCATTTCCATTTTATGTACATATTTTTCAGTTTGTTCGCCTTGCCTGAGCTCGGTCCTTGCTCGCACCGAGCCAAGCCAAACAGGATGAGGACCCCGCAGCCCGCAGGCCGCAGTTCGCAGTCCGCAGTCCGCAGTCCTCGGTCCCAAATATCCCTGCCAGATTCCAGCTGAAGTCCTGGCAGAGCAACCAACCCTCCCTTTTCATCGAATCGTAACGGGGGCTTTCCAACTAATTGTATCGCAGTACATGGCAGTTTTCCTCTTTATATATAGTATAAAAACCTATGTCAAAGACCATAAGAATAGCCATGATATAGTAGTCTTTATATATGTATATATACCCACTCCAGCGGGCGGCTTCATTCGCCTGTTCCTGCGGAAGATACCAGATACAGATACGAGATACAGATACGCACAGAGCCACGGCTACAGATGCGGATGCGGCGATACAGTGACAGGCCAGCGGCGAAATTTTGTCATTCCCCGTCCGTAGAAACCGATATTCCCGAGCTCTGCGCTATGCCTGTGCCCCGCTGTTATTGCCTGCTCCCGGCTCTGGAATTCCGAGCATTTTCCCAGCTATTCCGAGGGTTGACTTGACTTGGTTTTTGGTCCACGGCCAGGCAAGGAAGCTCAGCTTCAATGGGCTGTGATGCGGTCTCCGATAGCATCACTCGCTGTGTTGCCTTTTAATATCACATCTCTGCAAATGGATTATGTGTGTCTGAGTGTGTGCTCCTGCTCCTTCTGATCTTATTTTCTTTTCTTTTTTTTTGCAATAGCAAAATTAAATTACAAGAATTTATATTGGCTGCGGGGGGCCATCGGGGTATCGGTATCGGTATCGGATGGGGTGAGTTCCGTCCTCCATACAAGGGCTTTAAAATTATGCCTCTATGCCGGCCTGCCTGTGACACACGGGCGGATTGGAAAATATAAAGCCGGTGCGTAATATTTCGGGGGTGTTGTGTTGGAAGCTCAAATTAAAAACGAGTTAAACAAGCAGCAGGGGTAACTGCAGGGGCTGGTAGAGCTCTTTTGGGAATGTTAAGGGGTTTATTTGGATCATAATTATGCAGCTTTAAGGGCATCGTTAATATGGAATTCAGTCTAAATGGATGTTTGTGAGGTGGGAAAATTATGCAGGAAACTTATTTTTACAGGTGATGGTTCTTAAAAATATTTTTTTTTTATATATGAAGGTTTTTCCATGATATATTAATGAAAAATATTATATTTCACAAGAGTGTTGATTTAAGTAAAAACGAAATAAAACTAAAAATATTTATGGTAAGAAAAAATTCTACTACTACCTAATAATTACTTAATTAAATATCGAAACCAACTTTAATTTTAATTAAGACATTTAAAATGTTTTTAAATAGTACCTACATAGTATATAAATATTATTTTGAGAAATTTTACGCCCGTTTCATCCGATTTGTGTTAAATGCTTACATATCTCACGGATTTTAAGGTTCAGTCTTAATGATTTGTATAATTACTAACACGATTTGTGGCTATCAAGGAGTCTAAACTACAAATAAATTTCCTAATAGATCAAATTATTAGGTTCATTAATTATATTTTGAGTTTTAGTTGATCTTGCTGATCATTAGTAATTAGTTTTATTTTCTTTCAAGGTGTTGAGTAAGGGGTATCCTAAAATAACCAAATAAACAATTAAGAATTTGAAATCTAAATGAATACAGATTTAATGATGTTAAAGGTAGTCGTTAAATTTAAACTATGTAAATATTGGAATACTTACAGATTTAAATATGTGTTAATATTAATTCATCTCTAAAAGTACTTTTCCGACTGAATTAGTCGTATGCTTTTAAAGTTTTTTTTTAATAAAAGGCTTTTAAGAATATTAATAAACTTAGAGTTTTCCGCGTTAAGGATATTGTTTTCAATATTTCTTTTTGCCATATGGGAATGGTAGAAAATCTGGGATGTAATAAAATTTTTTGGAATCTTGTCTTGCTTTTAGAAAAATTAAAAATTTTCAGCACATTTTGGTTTATTTTCTATGAAAACCTAATTTAAAAGCCTTTCCAGTATTTTAAAAAATTGCAATTTATAAATGCTTAACTGTTTTATAATTATGAAATTAGGATTATTGTATATAAATAAGTATATGTTTTGTAATTAAGAGCGGAGTTTGCTCATGAAAAAAAAAACATTTTTAATTTACTAATGACAGAGACATACAAGATTTTCGAGTTAGAACGGCCGAGATTTAGCCTTGCCATGAGCCCTAACAATCTTTCGCCTTTCTCTTAGAGCCGTTTTAATGGGTTTTGTCAGAGAAGCGACGGCATTTTCTGGCCTAAACACGAGGAAGGCCTCGCAAACCGGTTCCTTTATCTCAGTCCATTGAAAAATATGGTAATTTTGGAGAATAATGTTGGAAAACATCTTTTTAAGGTTAGAAAGTCCTAAAAGTAAGTTATAAATCTTAAGTATAAATTTAAGTATTATTAGAGTTTATTGCCAGATTGCAAAATCTCAATTGTAACCATAAACGGCGACTGCTTGTCGTCTTGGCCGCAAACAGTATTGGCCACGTTTTCTCGCCACAGGCAACGACCAATGGGCTTCGTGGCCGGGGAGCGGCCTCACTGCCCGCCAGCCAATCAGAGAGCAGGGCTAACGACGAGCAACGGGTACGACCAATGGCGACGAGCAGCGAGTGGCCGAGCGTGTGAGGGGGAGAGCACACGAGCGAATACGAGAGCCGGTATGTGTGTATGCGGTGGTTGGAAGAGAGCAGAAAATGTGCGAAGCTCCGCATTTGGTGCTTCTGTTTCTACATTCTGCATTATTCTACACGGCTGTGTAGAGATACTCAGCAGAAAGCTCATCGAAAGCTGCGAAAAATAAAGCATAGTGCTAGGAGTACGGATTTTATGGATTTTAGAATTTTCGGGAATCTTTCTGCCACGAAATGATTATATTTACAAAATTAACTTTAATCTGATTTCAAAATCAAAAAGAAAAGTATTTCAAATGTACGATATTAAACTTTATTGAAATTTATTACATTTTGTGATCTCTTTGCTTGATATTAAATTTATAAATATATACATAGTATTCAAATATATACATAATATATCCTAAACCGTTGGATAGCAGGCCAGCGAGGAAATGCCGCACTGGTTGTTCCCATTGCGCAGCATCTTGATGTATCCCTTGTCACCCCAGCTGGCTCCCCAGGAGTTTTTCACCAGCCAAAAGTCCTTGCCGCCCTCAGTGCCGTAGCCAACGACCAGGACAGCGTGGTTAAGCAGCTTGGGATTGCACTTGGGCTCGATGTAGATACCCGAATGGTAGTGCTGGAACGATCCTGCGACATGTATGGCCACGGAAACGGGTCCAATGGTGGCCACGGCCTCAGCCAGCTTCTTTTCGTCGCCTACGGGCAGTGTCACGAATCCGGTGATGGTAGCTCCAATCGTGGCCCTGTTGAATTTACATTTGTTGTTCTTGGCTTTGTAGGGATACGACTTCTCAGTGTCAATGCCGCCATTGTCCTTGATGTACTTGAAGGCGTTGGTCATGAAACCACCACTGCAGCCTTTATTTCCATAGGACCCAGTGCAGTCCACCAGATTCTGCTCCGAGAGGGAGACCAGTTTTCCAGTTTTCCGGAAATGCTGACCCTCTAAGGACCCGGTGGTGGAGAAAGCCCAACAGCTGCCGCAGCTCTTTTGATTCTTGACTTCGGTCACAGCTCCTTTGGAACGCCAGTCCACCGATCGGGGCAGGGTCTCGTGCTCTGGCGAACTGAAGGTTAGTCCCTCATCCAATGAGCTGAGATCAAGGAATGTACAATTTATGTACATTTAACATTTTAAAGTTCGACAACTCCTTACCTCATCGCCTCGTACTCGCCGTAGCTGAGACCCGTCATCCTATCGCTGAACTCCTGACTCGTCAGGTCGGAATACTCGTTGATCGCCATCTTGAAGCTCACCTCTCCATTGGCGAATCGTCGATTGTGCTCGGTGATCATGATCCTGTTCTCGTTGAAGATCTTGTGGCGAAGTTGCTCTTCAGCTGTATCCTTGTAGCTCTTGCCTTGTTCCTTGGTGAAGGCTTGCCATTCTTCATCGACAACTTGGTCAAAGGATACGGCTTGGGCCAAAGCCAGCATGGCCAGGAGAATAAATATTATGGATTTACTCATTTTGAAGCTTTTATTAGGAAGAAATTAACACTGAAAATTATTTTGAAGTCTTTACTAAAGGATAAACTCTCGAACACGTCGTGATACCTAATAAAAACCCATTGAATATTTCAGCTTTTTATATGCGCGCGCTAGGTAAGTACGAATTACTTAATTTAATTCTTATCTACTTATCGGTACCATTTTTATTAGGCTTTATCCGTTATTTGTAATCCTAATTGTGTCATTTAAAAGAAAGAAAGAGTTATAACTGGTTATAAATATCAATAACTCACAAATAAAGAAAGTCTTTTGACAGTGCTTACTTCAAGCCAAATTACTCATATATTTTACGATTCTTGTTACTTCCTTAGTTGCCATTCTGATTTGTAACTTTTAATTTATGGAATAAGTATATATTCAGAATACACTTACTACCTGGAGCGCAGTCTTTGTTGTGCCTTCTACTATAAACTAATAAACGGAATTAAGGGACCCTTCTAGTGTAGCGGATTGAAAAAATCGATTTTTTTTTTGCTCATCCTGATGATGTTAGGAATACGCCTACGAAATATTATAGCTGTATATGCCCTCGTTCGGAAGTTATAGAGGATCAAACACGGCCGCGCGCGGTCATTTAGCTTAAATGCTGAGTCTTTAAATGCTTCTCCTGAAAAATCGTGTTTTTGCCTTTTTAGAAAAACGGTTGGGCTATTTGGGACAAAATTTGTTTTCCTTTGTTAAGGATACATGTCGCTATGGCATGACGAAAGTTTTTTCAAAAATCTTTATTTAAAAAATATTTACAGTCATTTTTAGCAAAAAAAAAAAAAAGTAAAAAATTTTTTTTTTCAAAAGTCCATAATTTTCAGACTTTTGTAAAAGCTTTCGTAGTGCAATAGAGAACTTCATTAACAATAATAATTTGTTTCGTTTTCGTGTTTCAGATTGGCCAAATTTTCAGAAGTGGTGACCCCGTGCACCAACCTATTTTTTGACAAGTGCAAATTCAAAAGCACATAGGGGGATTACCGAAAAACTGTGAAATTAAAACGATATTTTTTTGTAAAGTTCAGAACTTATTGAAAAAAAATAAAAAGAAACCCATTAAAATATCTTAAATAGTTTTTTTGTAATCCACTTTCGAAAATTGGGCTCGAAAACCGGCCGCTACACTAGCAGGGTCCCTTAAGAAAAGTAAGAATAAAAAAAAAATATGGTAAAAAGGTTTTGAGAGCATTTAAGTATCCCTAAGATATGGTAAACATGAGTACGTTCACTTATATTTATAACGAGGCATAAGCAAGGTTTAATTCCGCTAAAATGTTAAGTCTTGCCAAGAAATATATATATATATAGATGAATATACATTTATATATAATTGCAAGGTATTACTTCGTACTTCGTACTTTTCCATTCAAAATCAATTCTGAGATAATATAATAAATATATATAGGAATTATTGCACCAAGCTACGAGTTAATAGTTCATACAAATTATATTCAGTTGTCATTTTATATTTAGAAAGCGTACCAATTCGGGTTCGTATAAAATACCAATTCATACTATACTAATGTTCTAAACCGTTGGATAGCTGGCCATCGAGGAGATGCCGCACTGGTTGTTCCCATTGCGCAGCATCTTAATGTATCCCTTGTCGCCCCAGATGTCGCTCTTTTTATCGGCATGTCCGCTGGGGCCGGCAAATCTTAGCGGCCGGAAATCAGTTATAAACTCGATTAATAAGTTTTTAAGAGGTACTCAATATGTACAGTGGCTCGAAGCTTCTTTCGTGCAGCAATTATTCAAATTGTATTTTTCCTTCAAAAATCACTAACAGTAATACTACTTATACAATTAAAATTTATAATTATAATTATATTTATTAAATTTAGTAAATGGAAAATTAAATTCTATTTCGTAATTGTAATACTTTTTAGTCCAAACTGCTTTCCCTCTACTTCTGAATAGTGTTCATAATGCATATATAATGTGTGTATTTATTTATAAAATGTTGATAAGGTGGTCGGTCGGATGACAAATCATTTCAGTTAGGTGTTGTAACAACCGTTTTGCCTTGTTCATTAACCCCTTAAACTGGAAAGGGAAACCCCACCCCCAAACCTTATTCATAACCTAACCTTACAATCAATAGCAATCGCTCAGTAAAATTATTAACATTTCTATTTGCACTTTTTATACACGTGATGAGCTAAATTTAGTCAGAAGTTTGTAAAACAGTTGAGTAGTCATACATTATTCTTCGATCTAAGCGTTTTTTGTGGAAAGAAGTCTGTCTTACAATAAGTTTGGTTAAATAAATAAACGAAATTGGTTTTCTTAGCCTTTAAACATCCCATGAGTCTTTGGGGATGTAAAGTTAAAAAATAAAATAAAAAAATAATAAATTGTATATTTAGAAAACACCTAAGAAAATCTGTGGAGTAAACCGAAACTACTTGTTCACTTTAGTGTGAATGAAATCTAAACAGTAAAATGAACATGTTCATTTTGTATTTAAAATGAACTTCTTAATTTTACTCTCTGAAGTTCAATTCAAACACGTTCATTTTTGTGTTTAAAATGAATAAAAATGTTTAGTAATTTTATTGTTTTTGTTATTAAGTTGGGAAAATATAAGTTATATACCAAATATCTGTTATATCTTCAAAACCCCGTTGATATCATAAAACCAAGCAAAAGCCATATCGAATGAAAAAACGGAGTAGTTTATTTGAGACTGATGAGTTATAAATTAGAGGGCAGACGTCGAACGGAAACAGATTAGGCCTTGACCAGCACCTCGTAGTGGTCTACACGCACCTCCTCGCCGCCGAAGGGGATGTAGAGGCAGTGGTGCGACTGGTGGATCTTGCCGGGAGTCAGGCTGCCGTGGTGATGGGCCCTGCCGATGAAGAGCGGCTCTCCGTCGGAGGTGCGGCCGCAGAGCACGGCGTTGCCGGGCACATTGCCGTTGCTGTCGTGAACCCAACCGTATCCGTAACCGGCCAGCAGCTCGTAGTCGTGCTTGACCACCTCGCCGCCTCCGTAGGGCACATAGGCGCAGCCCTTGTTGGGAATCACCTTGGCCGGGATCAGGTCGCCCTCGTGGTAGGCGCGACCGACGTAGATCTGGTCGCCATCGCAGTCGTGGCCGCCCACCACGGTTCCGGGAATGATGCCGCGTCCAGAAGCGTTAATCCAGGTCTCTGGCTGGATCAGCACTTCGTAGGCCTCCAGGCGATGCTGGAAATGAAAAGGAAACCATAAGTCAAAAGTGATTTCCCGGGCTTAGAGGTCAATGCTCACCTCCTGTCCTCCATAGGGGATGTACAGGCACTGGTGCGAAGGATGCACCTTGCCGGGCGTCAAGCTGCCCTGGAAGTAGCCACGTCCCACATACAGGGGCTCGCCGTCAGAGGTCTGGCCAACGCGGAGGGAGTGGGGCGGCACGAAGCCGCCGCTGGCCGAGACCCACGAGAAGTGATCGCCGACGAGCACCTCATAGTCGTGCTTGCTGATCTCCTGGCCGCCCCAGGCCACATAGGCCTGCTGCTTGTTGGGAATCACCTTGGCCGGCAGCATCTCGCCGTTGTGGTAGGCACGGCCAACAAAAATGGGATCCTGATCGGAGTCATGGCCACCGATGACGGCGCCACCGGGCAGGCCTCCGTAGACATTGCTGCTGATCCATTGGTAGTCTGTAGAGAGAGATTAGAGGTGATCAGTTTCTATTGCTCAGAAGAAAAATGGTTATTAGATTCAAATTCAAATTTAATTCAGTGAAATGTTTATATCAGTGACCAAATTAAACGGTATAAAATGAATATGTTCATTTGTATAAACTAAGCGAAGAGGTTAAGTTCAGTAGATTCATTTACAGATTCACTTTAGATCGGCAAGTGCACAATGTACAGAATGAACAGGATCAATATAATTTATTAAATGAACAAGAGAAGGGATTCAATTTGGTAGATAAATGAACAGGATTCATTTTAAGTTAGAGATTGAACAATGTATAAAACATGTTCATTTTAATTTATTGAATAAACACGTATACTTTGGTTGGTTTGGTTTGGTTTTGTGATTCACTTTTTTTACTGTTCACTTGGATGCTTTTCCTTTTCACGACTTGTTCACTTAGTTGTTCACTGGTTTATTTATGAGTGACTAAAGCTTGTTCCAATTAAGTACAAGCACTCTTTTCCCAACACTGCCCAACTGTACCCATTAATCACTCCCCACACTCTGTCTATTTTGTTATCTATTCCCGGTGTGAAATCGCTAGATCTGTGGAAAGCTTCCAAAGCTTCAAGGGATTACGACTGTCAGGTGTTACTATCGATACCAGTTGTCAGGGCCGCTATTTTCACAGGAATTGTGGGGGGTCACGCCCCGTTCGTCACTTTTCTCACCTCCCATGTTGTGTGTTTGCTGACTTGGGTCTGGAACGTAGGTTTATTAATATACGCCGGCTGGCTCCGCTCTGATCGGCCTGAAGTTAACGACTGGTTCCTAGCCCCACTGCCGTGGGGCTTTAAAAGCTGTGCAGGCGCCTTATCAGACGGCAGTGCTAACCGACTTTGATAAGATATCTTAGTCACAGTTGCTGGGACTGTAAGTACTATATGTACAATATAAAATATATATATATATATTCTAGCAGGGATCCTCTGCGGGCTGCGTCACGCTCGGTACTGTCTGACACTGACAAGTGTCAGTTTTGGCTGGAAACAATTTAAATTTTCATAATAAAATATTGAACAGGAAGCGAGCGCTGGCGATCGTTAGTCAATCGATCTTGTGCAGAGGGGTACTCTTTGGTACACCCTGGGCCCCGGTTTTATCTATCAGCAGTTGCCGGCGAATCTTATCGGGCACCAGTCGAAAATAAACTTGATCAATAAGTTCGTAAAAGGTACCTATGTACACGTATGTTGCCGTCCATGGATCAACTTCAAAGTTGAGGAATTTGTGCATTATTTCTAGAACAAAACAAAAACTAAGACCAGGCCTGGGGACAGCTAATGTAAAGATTAGGATTCTTGGGGTTTGAAGGTCTGTTTTGAACAGTAAAGCAAATGGGTGTGGAGTTTGGAAATGACTCAATGAGGGAACAACTATAACTTTAAAGCTCGATAGTACAATCAATAACAAGTAAGACAACATATTGACTCATAGTTATTTTTGAGCTTCATCAATTATGTATTTGTGGATTTCTTGGGAAAGTGCAAAAGTCGCATACGTGCATCAGTTTCACAAAAAGATATTTTTCATTCATACACTTTCTTCCCGCCTGCTGTTTGCTTTGTGTAAACAATTATTTAAGCTTAAGTAAACATTCTGTCATCTGTTTATCTTCTTCTGGAGAACATTAACCTTTCTTTAAGCTTCAACAAAAGTTAAGTATACGTTTTTGTAATCTAGCTTTAGCTCTACAGTCTCTAGTCTCTTTTTTTACCTTGTAACTTTATTCAACTTAAAAATCTGCTTAATTGATCCTTTAAAAATTTGTTATTCTGTGTCTATAATCTATAATTTCTTGTAAAATCCCCCTTGATTTCATACTCCTTGAAACCTTAATAGTTTTTGTTAATATTAGTCCATCTTATCTGCTTTCAAACAGGGGATTTTTTACCATTAAAGGCTTCTGGTACACGTCATATGGTTTATGGGTTCATTTAAATGGTGTTCCACCTGTCGATTGCCGAAAAAAAACAAACCAGTATCGCCTGTAATAATGCCCACCTGTTCTGGGCTTTCGTTTAACCCAAAAAGTACCGCCTGGATCGCGATAGTGACTCATGACACAGCTGATAATGAAGGGAAGGCTTTAATGGAACGACTGGAGCTTTTTCTGGAAGTCAGAAAAACAGAGATATATTGCTCAATATGTATACAAATGGAACATGGTTGGAATTGATAGATGAAAGCTCATTGATAAGGCTGCGAGGGTGACAAATCATGGTGGCCAGGGTTTTAACGCCCCGCTATTGCTGTGCAACACTTCAGTGAAATTGCAAACCTCAGACTGTGCAGTCGCCTTAGCGATATATCTACGCATTGGAGAGAAACTTATTTATTTATCAGAAGGAATAAACGCTTATCAACAAATTACACACAATGGGTAAGTGGGATGAGTAAGCGGTGCAAGTTAGCCGATCGATTGTTGCAAAAAGTGATATCGTGTGTTGAGAAAATATCTTTTTATTGTGAAAATCATAAAACTCTAGAGAGTTATCTAATAATATTTATGGCGTCTTAAAATAATTTATTATAATTCTACAAGCTTGTTTTTGTTGTAATTTATGAGATACAAGTTGTAAAAACATTTTACAACTTACTCTTAGACACCTTTAAAATATCTTTAAATGTCTAGATTTTGTGGGAAGTAGTTTATACATATAAATGTATGTTTACAAGAATTTTATGTTAAGAATACTATTCTCTAGTAGTTAAGCAATATCTTAAGGATATGTACATCCAAAAAAGATACCAAATTCATAGGTGTAAGCCTTGAATTTGGTATTTTCAATGCAAAGAGCCTTGAGTGACTTTTACGTTTCTCCGCCTTTCTTTGCACTCTTCCAGGCAATGTGCAGCCAGGAGCAGTTGTGACCGTTGGTAGGACGAGTGCAGTGAGCCCAGGGTGACAGGCCCACGCCTCTGAGTAACCCCTAAAGTCCCAATTAAACCCCGAACCCAGAACCCAGATCCCAGCCCCAGACCCCACAAATCGAACAGCAAGCAAACCATAGAACACAACCAAACAGAGAGAAAAAGCTAGAGTATCTTATAGATATTGTCTCTTATATCTTTTAAATACTTAGAACCGAACTTGAACTTGTTTTAAGCAAACATATGGTGATTCTGCTAGCCTTTTCTCTCTGTGTAGCAGTCAGGCTATCTTATCGCGTGCCATTTGCCCAGCTTATCGCCTCACCGCCTCTGGTCCTCTCTCCTTGCAGAACACACCTGGGTGCACTCGTCTCCACGCTCCCCCCTGCCCCCGTACGCGGTGATCGGGGGCCATGACGCGGACCGCTCGCCCATCTATGTGGGCCGATCCTTCCACGAGGGCGAGAACCTGCCCGCCAAGGTGATACCCAGCAAGGGCTGCGCCTACGTGGCCTACGGCGGCACGGAGCACCAGAAGACCCACTACGAGGTGCTGGTGGGCCAGGGCTTTGCCTGGGTGCCCAGTGCCAGTGGCGGAGTGCCGCCGAATGCGGTGCGCAGCGGCAACACACGCACCGGGGAGCCCCTCTACGTGGGACGCGGCCATCATGCTGGAAGTCTGACAGTGGGCAAGGTCCATCCCTCGCACGGCTGCCTGTACATACCATTCGGCGGCCAGGAGGTCAGGATCAACACCTACGAGGTGCTCATCCATCAGCAGATGGACGTCTGGGTGGCCGCCTCGCCCAGCTACACGCCCCCGGGAGCCGTGGTGGCCGGACACGACTCCGACCGGACGCCCATCTACGCCGGACGGGCGCTGCACGAGGGCGAGATGCTGCCCGCCAAGGTGATCCCCAGCAAGGGCTGTGCCTACGTCTGCTTCGGCGGCTACGAGTTCCAGAAGCCCAGCTACGAGGTGCTTACCGGTTACGGCTATGTGTGGGCCCATGCCGGCCACCATCTGCCGCCGAATGCCGTCTCCACGGGTCGCACCCGCAACGGGGAGCCCATCTACTATGGCCGCGGACACTACCAGGGCAGCCTCACCCCGGGCCTGATCTCGGCCAGCCAGCGCTGCCTGTACATCCCCTACGGCGGCCGGGAGATTCGCCTCTCCTCCTACGAGGTGCTCTGCCGGCAGTAGGATGCCCGAGCGGGAGCTCCGTAAAAAGTATATGCATTTAGCCCAGATCAAACCCTGTAATAAACCCTGTAATAAAACTGACTTTTGACCACCAAGAAACATAATAATTTTTTGTTGTGTTTGGGTTTTTAAAGGAAATTTGGGGGTAGATATGTAGTATTAATATTATAAAAATACGTAGTATAATTTATAGATTTATTAATAAGTTTTGTTTATTAAGGATCTTTTATATGTTGTACACTTCAGGAATTTAGCCTTTATAAATCAGACAGTAAGTTTCTTGTTTTTGTTCAGAAACCACACAGTATCTGTACTTATATGTACTTGGCCTGGTATTAAACCTTAAGCGTGTTCTTATGCCTACAAATTCTATAAAATTTATGAGGCAAGATAAGGAACTTCGCAAATCAGGTCTACTCCTAAGAGGTAGACCAGAAATTGTAAAGAAAAAAAACATGAAATCTCTTTAAAGGTAAACAACTAATAATATTTAAACACTTTAAATGTAAAATGTATTAAACTTCAAGCTAAGCCCTATTCCTTTTTTAAGAACTGCATATATTTATATTCCTTTATATAATTATTTTATAATTATATTTTTTTAGGGAACTACCAACAGAATCTTTATTAGTTTCTCAAAACCCAAGATAAAAGTAAAAAAATAAAATATTCAAGGTGGGCAAGGGGAAACGTCTGCAACAAAAACCTCCCCTAAAGACCCACCCCTTAATATTCATCCTTAGAAACCGAAGCTAATCCGTATTCCTCCATTAGGACTATAATATATCTATGAATTTAATGTAAACCAAAACTGATTTTCCTTCCATTCTTTAAAACACCAAAACTATCTCACCTTTTCCTTTTAAAAAGCTAAAAATCTCTTTATTCCTTTCCAACACCCCACTAAAATCTATTTTTCGTTTTTAAATGCCTTAACTAAATTAGACTTTTCTTCTTAAAAAACCTTAAGCAATCCCTTTCTTACTTAAGAAACGCAAAAATAAGCTCTCATTCTTTTTAAAGACCCCAAAAATATCATTATTGCCTTCTTCAACATTTAATAAATAAAAAAAAAGAACAACAAAAACCTTATTCCTATTTAAAGACCCTCTTAAACCTATGTTCCGTTTTTAAAATACCAAAAATTATTTGTCTTTCTCTCTTAAAAATGTTTAAAAACACTAGATAATATCTAACAACTGCAAAATGTCTTTTCTCATATTTTTTAATCCCTATATTAATATAAATAGCCCCTAACTAAAATCTATTCCTTTTTTTACAGCCTACAAGTGGGTGCAATCCTCGGCCTACTCCTCCATTCCCGAGGAAGCTGTGGTCGGTGGCAACGATGAGGACGGCGCCATGATCTACGTGGGCCGCGCGGAGCACGAGGGCGACATGCTGGTCTGCAAGGTGGTGCCCTCGAAGCAGCTGGGCTTCATCTCGCAGCGCGGCGAGGCCCTTCCCAAGGACATCTTCGAGGTGCTGTGTGGCCAGAATCTGGTGTGGATCAAGTGCTACGACCATGTGATACCCGAGAATGCAGTGCTCTGCGGACGCACCTCCCTGGACCAGCCGGTGTACATAGGACGGGGTCACTACGAGGGTCACCTGATCATCGGCAAGATCTCCTCGGTGCATCGGGCGCTCTTCATCGCCTACCGCGGGGCAGAGCGTCGCCTGGATTCCTATGAGATTCTGGTCGAGGAACGCCGAGTGGTGCCAGGCTGGCAGCTGCCGCCGCCTCCTCCACCACTGGAGGAGGTGGAGAAGTGTCCGCTGACCCCACCGCCACCACCATCGCCGCCATCGGCTCCTGTACTGGCTGCCAAGCCGTATCCCTATCCGGACATGGCGGCCATGCCGTTTCCCATGTCCGACAGGCCGCCTGCCTACACACCCACTCCGGATCCCCTGCCTCCAGTGGGGGGAGTGATGGTGATGCCAAGTGCTCCGAGGCCACCTCCGCCGCCAATTGGTGGTGTCCTGGTGATGCCACCTCCTCCGCCACCCAAGCCTACATTCACGCCAGCGGAAGTGAGCTCGGGACCACCACAACCTTCGTTCACTCCCGCCGAGGTGTCCGTAACCGCCATATCCGTGCCCGCCGTGGGTTCCTCCTTCACGCCCGCCTCCACCTACGATCCCTACGGAGCCAGCTGCTCCTCCTACACTCCCGCTGAGTACGCTGCTCCGTCGGCCTACGATGCCTACGGCTATGGCAACAACTACGATGTGTGGGTCTCTGCGGAGCCTGGCTACTACTACAATCCGGATGCCGTCGTTGGAGGACACGACAGCAACATGGCCCAGTTGTTGGTGTGCCGAGCCTACTATCGCGGTGTCCATGTCCCTGGAAAGGCAATTCCCAGCCAGGGTTGCGCCTACATAGCACACGGCGGCCGGGAGATCGTGGAGCCCTCCTACCAGATGCTGGTGGGTCAGGGCAAGTACCACTGGGTTCCTGCCTATGGCGGAAATGTGGCTCCAGGAGCCGTCATCGCGGGACGCACTCCCAACGGGGAGCCACTGTACATTGGCCGGGGTCACTACTGCGGATCCCTGACCCCGGGCGTGATCGAGCAATCCAACCGCTGCCTGCAGATCCCTTACGGCGGCCAGGAGATCCGGCTGAGCAGCTACGAGGTGCTGGTGAGGAGCGACATCTTCCACAGAGAGCAGGCCATTCGACTTGTCTACTGAGGGAGGAGGAAGGAAGGAAGGAGGATGCAGAGGATATAAAATCTCTGGAAATTACGACCAAAAGTAAAGCTTTATAACTGTTTTACTTGCTTAAATAATAATCTTAATAATTTATTTCAGATCTTTAAAAATTTCGTTGCATACTTTTGGACTCATTTTAAGTCTTGAGGATTTGTGGGGAAGTCTTGAGTATTATTATATCATATGCCTCTTCGATCCCTTTACTAACGAGAGCAGCTAGTTCATGAAAGCCATGGATATAGCCATATTTTAATTGTCAACAATCTAGTCTGATTCCAACGTCAATGATAGTTCCGGAGGCTGTATTCTTTTTATTATAACTTAAACACCATTAATCCCAACAATTTGTTAACTCGTTTATTGCTTATTATAATGTGAAAAAGTTAAATTGTTTATGATATAAGTTTCCCTGACATGATAAAACTAACCCCCATAGTTTATGGGTAAAACAAAATACATATAATTTATTAATATATAAACAGTATCCACCTATGTACTTATGATCGATCTTATAAAACGATCCAAGCGAAGCTACCTCTGTAAAACCTGAACATTTGAGTTACTTATGCACTTATTATATTTATTTACACTTACCTTATTACAACTAAATACAAATAAAAATTTAATTGTTCTAAGTCACTGGCTTTAATTGTTTGAAACATTTTAAGATTGAGAAGGAAAAACCAAAATTGTATAAGTTTGAAATCTAGAATTTAGACTTATTATTTAATAACTATGTAACTATGTCTAAATTCTACATTTTATTATTTTCTTTACTTTATGAAGCCGTCGTTATTACCTTACCATTATATTATCATAAAGTAAATATCTATCATACATTTTAATGGTTATATTTTAAGATTATTATGGCTATAGAAATCTTAAAAATCATTTAAAAACCGTCAATAGTTAGGATACCTGATTTTCCATGTTAAAAAGAATGTTCAATGAATTCGGTACCTCAAACGACCTCAAGGGGCTCAAACTTGACCATTTAAAACATGGATAGGCTGAATTATCATCCCATCATCTTAGGAAGAAGGTTGGGTTTTGCTGACCCCAGGAAAAGGTTATAAGAAGATTTAGGAGACATCACCCCCATGACCTTCTGGAAAGGCTTTTGTCATAAAAATTCAGTAATAAGAATTTACAAAGCATATAATAATAATAATAATAATAACACTTATATCCATTACACTATTAGGGACCAATTGTGAACACTTATTGATTAAATTGCAGTTATTTCTTATTATCAATACACTAATCAAATTAAAAATATATTAAACTAGAATAAAAGTTTGTTATAGTATATTTAATATTCTAATAATGCTGATCCCATATACTTTATACATTTTGTTATTAAAAACTAATAGTTAATGCTAGCTCAAGGTTGAGGACCTAAAATATTTTTGTTTCTACAAAGTGTTTTTAAACTTAATAATGTAGATATTAAATTTAAAATTATTATTGCGTTATTTCTAAATTTGTATGTTTTTTTTTTGGGTTTAAGCTATAGTCAGTTAAAAGTTAAAAGCAATCTTGTAATGTAATTCCCTTAATTCTTTACAACATTTTAAGATTAAGTAATGAAAAACCAAATTATATGACTTTAAAATACTTAAAGTAAGGGGTACACAATTTCCTTTCAAATTACATTATGTTATATAAATATGTTTAATTATTATTTCCGATTCTCTCTATTTATTTAACACTGGCAGCTGTTTAAATTGAGTTAATTATTAAATTACTTTTGTCTAGATTTTTTTATTTGTTTTTGGTTTGGACTGATGATAATCACCTTTTGGATAATCTCAGATAAAACTGACTGACGCAGGTGATTTGCACATTTTCCGTTGTAAGTTTAACCACTTCAATGTGTGTAAAAGTATATAAATTTTAGCACAACAATAATAACTACCAAGCATCAATTAAGCTTACATAAAACTGTGGTTTATCAACAAAACAATAATATTATCAACAATTACAACCCTATTTTGAGGTAGGTTATCTATTAAAGCCTCATTATCGCAGTAGAAATTTTATAAAGTACGCTCCCTTTACTGTGTCAAAAAGTCTTGATAGCTTCTATTGTTCTTTAAATCTATTTAAAAAATATATTAAATATATTGTTGACGCATAAACCCAGTCACAAACGCGAAAACTACCGGTCTTCGTATATGCAAAACCCCATAAACCACGCCGTTTTCTTCCGCTTTTGGCCGAGAAATTACAATTAACAAACGCTGACCAACTGATTAGTGGCCGCAAAGGTTTAAGGCCAATATAAAAATGGTATCACGTACTTTGGTTATAAACTGCGGTAGCTCAATGTCCGGAATTAAAGACGAGATTCGTCGGATTCCCAGCAAGAAGTCTGTCGTATGTTGGGAATTCCTTGAACCCAGACGCAATTTCCGAATGGATAGAAACCGGCATATCCCACGACTACCCGTTATTGGCCAACGCTCACTGCTCAGAGATGTATTCATACAGATTCCGGTTTTTTCGACGTCCCCACGGGCTTAAAGAGCGAGGGAAAAGGAGAAAGAGTGGGTAAGAGTAAATATCAGCGACTGCGTCATGATTTGTTTTCTTCAAATGCACTGACAGAATGCACCCACAGAATAATGCCTTAATAAACTGGAATTAAAAAGCTTTAAATCTAAATAGTTGTGGAATATTATAAATTTTAAATTAAACACAATTTTATTGACTATATTTCAAGTTAATATTGCAGTTTTACCCTTAAGAATATATCGAAAAAATTATTTAGTGCAAATTTCATGAAAAATAAATTAATACTTGAATATAAGTATCTATAAACTCATTTATTAGGGAACACTATTAAATTTGGTCGATTATGCATTTCATAATGTTATACTAGCTAGTTCTGCTTATTTTTATACCCTTGCAGGGTATTATAATTTTAGTCAGAAGTTTACAAAGCAGTGAAGGAGACATTTCCGACCCTATAAAGTATATATATTCTTGATCAGCATCAACAGCCGAGTCGATCTAGCCATGTCCGTCTGTCCGTCTGTCCGTCTGTCCATCCGTTTCTACGCAAACTAGTTCCTCAGCTTTGAAGCTATCTGAATGAAACTTTGCAGATAGTCTTCTATATGCTCTTACTACTATATAAGTCGGAACGGGCCGGATCGGACGACTATATCATATAGCTGCCATAGGAACGATCGGTAAATTTTAATAAAAAAAATCATCATCTGTTTGGCTTTGTTGGTAGCAACATTTTTCGCCAGCAACAGTCTGGCAACATTTATTTTATGACAGTACCCGAGAAAGCGAAAAAGTCAGAACATTTTTCTTCTCTTTCATCTACTTACTGCAAGGGTATTTAAACTTCGGCATGCCGCAGTTAGCTTCCTTTCTTGTTATTATTATTATAATTTTGTTATTTATTTCAAGGTACTTTTCAGCTCTATTAGTTTTATATATTTTATATTTATTATTTATTTCCCAAAATAAAATAAATGTCTATTAATTTATTTTTAATTGTTGAAAATTTAATGTAAATTCTTGTGTTTTTTTTTAGGAAAATGTCTTTGCTTTTTTAATCTCTATTTAATTTAATTTGTGTAACTTTTAATCCTATTATTTTTTTTTCAATTTCAGCCATTTAAATTAAAATTTATTAGTGCTTTTTTTTATTTTTCTTCTTTTTTTAACTCTTGCCTTAAGTTTTTCCATTCGTATTTGACTTATTTTTTTTTTTATTATTTGTCTTCTTGTTTTATTTGGCTATTCTCGTTTATCAGTATTTCTCTTATATTCATACCATATTTAATAATTAATATTCTTTTACTTTTATAAAGTAAACACCTTGAAAACAATAAACAAAGAGAAAAAGGCGCAGACTTTTAATGTAAATCTGTTCTTATTAATCAATTTTAATAACTAATATTTAATAACCAGTTAAAAGCAAAAAGCTACTTCTTATATTAACTCTTATACAAGTTAATTGTTGTTATATTTAATACATTGTAAAATTACATTAACAGGTTTAAAACCTTTAAAGAAGCCACCAAATCTTTTAAGACAATCTCTGCACATATAGTCGCAGACAACAGTATATGTATAATGTTGATATGAAATATTGGGGTCGCATTAATTGTTAATGGTTTGAAAAGAAACAAAGCCAAAAGTCATGTCAAGTTGTTTAACAGCTGATTAACAAAATAAAATGAAAAGAACATGATCATGATGAAAGAAAATGATCTAAGATATAGTCTGAATTTATTCCCACGTCTATAAATATGCACGAGTTGTTAGAATAAAAAATCTTGATCAGATAACCTAGGTCCGTAACTAGGAGAGCCTTTATTCATTCATTTCGAGAGCCTTTCCGATTATTTCACCACTTACCAGATGTCGTAGTGCTTTCAGAAAGCCTAGGGACTTTGTCGGAATTATCTATCCGCGGAGCTTTGGCTAAATTGGCCACAATTCGACTTATCTGCCCTGGCGAAATATACCTATAAAGCACAAAACACATCGGCTGAGACTATGTTTGCTATTTTGATACAAACACACACACACTATACGCATATATTTTATTTTATTGGCACTCTCATTTGTTTGATTGCGGCCAATAAGAGTGCTTACATGACTGAAAGCCCGATTAGATTGCCAAGAGGGGTTCCTCTTGGAAAATTTTGCAGTTCTGCTTATTCATTCGGTGGACAGAAATGGTGAAATAATACGCATAAACAAGCCTCGATTGATTATAATTAGAAATCGCTAAAAATCTGATCGGATTGGGGAAGTTGTGGAACGGCGCTGCCTTTCCCAACGAGGAACGAGGCTCGTTGGGAAAGGCAGCGCTGGGAATGCCTCCACGCTTATTTCGCCCAGGTATTCCACCGCACACCTGAGACGCAGCGAGCGGATGAATCACGCAGTTCGCACGCGATACAGATACAGATTTCTTCTCGGTTAGTCCCCCGATCTTATGGATTCTGCTTAAAAAAACAAACCGAGGGGAAAACCATGCGCGCATGTGTAATGTGCGCCATGCATCTCATCTTGGCCTGGCTTAAACATTTGGTTCAACTCTCCCTCGAGGGGAATAAACAACACAGCAAAACAATAACAGATACGCGTTAAGTCTAGACAAATACTGGTTATGAGGGACTGATAAGCGCCAGCGCAACGCCGAATTGATCTGCCGCGGTTATCTAATCTGGATAATCTGCATGAAATGAGACATCTAATGACACGTTACAGTGGTCAGCAAAACAAATACCCTTTGAATGATATATAATTTACAGTTTAGAAGTTATTAAAAAAGTATTAAAAGAACAAAAATGTATATTAAGTAAAATTATATGGAATAATAGTGCTTGCTTAAGGACAATAAACACGTTTTGAAGTCTCTTAAACATTCTAAATGACTTCAAATTCAGTTTAAAATTATTTTATTTTAAAATTTAAAGTATTGGAAAGTATAGGTATGGAAATATAGGTATCTTAACTAAATATACTACAATTAATTATATTTGCCCTAAATGATTTTTTCTACTTAAAGCCATTAAATTCCTTTATCTATATATTAAAGTACAAAGTATGTGTATCTTTTTGCTAATAATGAGTGTGAGTTCTGAGCTTAAGCAACACAAATAAGATACCTAATTTATTTGTAAAATATATATAAAATAATATACCATATAAAATTAAATAAATATTAACTATAATTAAGATCCTACAACAGATTTAACTGAGAGCTAACTAAAATGTAAAATGCAGTGCAAAAAGCCTTTATAAACTAAACTTTTAAAACTAAGTGATTTTTAATTTTTATGGCACTATATTATATATCGAACTCTACAATATTATTATTAAGATTACTATACCTGGATTAAGGCGACATGCAATCTTATTACAGTTTGAATGACAGTAAAATTGTGTAAATACAGAACTACTATAAATAATATTAATGACTAGTAAAACTAGATTAACTATTTAAACTCTTAATAATATTAATAAAGTACAATAATTGTAGCTTAATCTTTTTATTATTTATAATAGTATAGAACACTAAAAAATTATTGATAAAACTACTTAAGTTGTGTTAATAATATAATCTCATAATATTTCTAATGAGATCTAGGGAATTTTAGTGAGAAATTAAGGAGCCTTTCATAATAATATTAAAAGACACCTTAAGCTTGACGTTAAGAAATACCTTAAATTATTGAGTAAGATTTCAGCTTAAGTAAATTATAAATATATTATCATCATTAGAAATATATACATATACATATAATGTAACAAACCTTTAGCACACTTCTAATATATTGAAATCGGAAACTAATTCTTAGTCAACTAGTGTTACTGTCACAGCGATTCCGTCCACAGGATAG
Organism: Drosophila seguyi; assembly: GCA_008042675.1. Taxonomy (NCBI): domain Eukaryota; kingdom Metazoa; phylum Arthropoda; class Insecta; order Diptera; family Drosophilidae; genus Drosophila; species Drosophila seguyi. The sequence goes on from VNJU01008524.1 coordinate 55,410, forward strand.
TCCCAGGAATGAGTCTTCAGCTCGGCAGACGCAAGCAGTTGCCAGGGGGAGCCCCGATTAAATTATACGATCGTGTTTATAGCCTCAATCCACTCTCACATACATACATTTAACTGATGTCGATCAGCCTGCAATTCGAAAAGCCAAGACCCGAGTGTCGAGATCTGAAACCGAGCTGTCGTCGCAGCCGTCGAGGCGGTGGCTGTCCAGTTCAGATCGCACACTCGCCGGCAGCAGACGTCTCTCGGCACTCTCGAGTGTTTTGACCGAGCACCAAATACCAAAAAATATATATACAATACGTATTAGTTCTTCGATCGCGAAGTTAAACAGTGTCCGCAGAAATCGGCACGTGCTAAGTAAGTGGCGTTCAGCGAGCGCAACCGATCAACTCGAGGAGTATCCGTATCTTTGAAGTGCTCCCAGTCGCGGGGAAGTGCATGTCGCCTGGCAATTGACAATCGCAATAAATAAATACAAAAAAATACTACATATCTCGCTTTCCAATTGCTTCTAATTTATTAATTTATGGACGCTTTTTCATTCGCGCAATCGAACTAATTTCCTTAAATTGACTTGGGAAAATTGTTGTTTGCTGATTAACCAGCCAGTGTAGCCCTTTGCAAGCCGTGTGTAACCAACTGCCAAGATGCTTTATATAATGAATGCTACCATAAATGCATTTTGCACACAATTGAGCGTGATAAATGGTGTAATATTTAGTGACTCTTAACAGTTGTAATAGTTTATTTATTCCGTGTTCCCCGAGGTGTATAGATTAATTTAATTGAAGCGAGAAAAATGACTCTTCTGGAAGCAGAATAGTACATTGTACATGGGTGTGAAAAAACTAATATATTTTTTAAAAATATTAGCCAACGGAATGATTATTCTTTGTCCGAAGATTGGTGCCAATGAACTCGCCTGAGACCTGAGGTGTAGTGATAGCCGCCCCCCGTTTATGGCCGATTTACCAGATAAAACCTAGTCTTGTGCGGTTAATTGTTTAATTGGCAGTCACTTAATTATAGTGCCCAATTCTGGGACTTGTTTACTAATTGCCTGCTTTGTTCTTAGGCCTTATAGCCAAGTATCTCACACATAATGGCCAAAAAGGAGGACTCACAGCTGCCCCAGGCGGGTGACTTTCAGGCCCAGGAGTCAAGAGCAGGGCCAGCCAAAAAGTACAGTTACTTTGATCTGGTGAGTTTAAATATCCCCAAGATCCTTTTACTGAATTCTAACAAGCTTTCGACATCCTGGCAACCTGCAGTTCAGATACTCAACCACCTGCGAGCGCTGCCTCTTCATATTCAGCCTGCTGGTGGCCACCGGCGCCTCCGTGTTTATACCCTACTTCATGATCATCTATGGAGAATTCACATCCCTTCTTGTGGACCGAACAGTGGGCGTAGGCACTTCCTCGCCCTCATTTGCTCTGACCTTGTTCGGTGGCGGCAAACAACTGTAGGTTTAAGTCTTCTCGAAGGAAAACCTGATTTCTAAACCCATTTTTCCTACAGAACAAATGCCAGCAAAGAGGAGAACCGGCAGGCCATCATCGATGACTCCATTGCTTTCGGCATTGGCAGTCTGGTAGGTTCGGTGGCCATGTTCCTGCTCATCACGCTGGCCATTGACCTGGCCAACAGGATCGCCCTCAATCAGATCGATCGCATCCGAAAGCTCTTCCTGGAGGCCATGCTGCGACAGGACATCGCCTGGTACGACACCAGCTCTGGTTCCAACTTTGCCAGCAAGATGACAGAGTGAGTTGACTCAAGTTTAGAACTAGTTACATAGTTATCTTAATTATATTAATATAGTCAAACCGAAGTAATTCGAGAATTACCTTAATCATAGTTATTATTATAGGCAGAACTAGGGTAATTATTAAATAATGAGGCGGGAAACTCGTTACATATTCATGAGTGAAATTTGCATTTAGTTTTTTGATTAACTGTTGGGTGGGTAGTGAGTTGATATTTATTTAAAGGTAATAGGAACCAATAGCAACTAAGTATACTTTATAATTATTATGAAGTAAACCTAATTGAAAAATTTCATTAGCTTTTATAGTAAGATATATGTAGGTATCTCTTATTAAATTGGTTGAGATATGAAAACTGCTTGAAAATATAAACATTTTTAGGGCTTTTAATTAATTTATTTGCTTATTTTTGCTAAAAAGTTAATTATTGTAATATTATATCCCAGTCGGACTGTAGGTCCTGAAATATGTACAGCACTCTACATATAGAAAAGAGTCTTTCGCTCTTTTTCTGTACTGATCACTTCCCTGATCCTTGTGTATTTCCTCATGACGAATCAGTACATGCATTTTTTACTGAGCGCTCAGGAGGTAATTCATAAGGCGCAGAGCTGGGACAGAGTCACTACCTGAACTGTACGCTCTTCAGGGAGCAGAAAAAGCAGGTATTATAATTTATACCGAATCCTAGGCAGCCTTAAATCGCAACATTTTTATAATTAATTATTTATTTTTACATTCTTAAACTTTTCAGAGACCTGGACAAACTCAAGGAGGGCATTGGCGAGAAGGTGGTGATCGTGATCTTCCTGATCATGACCTTTGTGATCGGCATCGTGTCCGCCTTTGTGTACGGCTGGAAGCTCACCCTGGTGGTTCTCAGCTGTGTGCCCTTCATCATTGCTGCCACCAGTGTGGTGGCCCGAGTCCAGGGCTCGCTGGCCGAGAAGGAGCTGAAGGCCTATTCCGATGCGGCCAACGTGGCCGAGGAGGTCTTCAGCGGCATCCGGACGGTGTTCGCTTTCAGTGGCCAGGAGAAGGAGAATGTTCGCTTCGGAAAACTGCTCGTCCCAGCGGAGACCACGGGACGCAAGAAGGGCCTGTACTCGGGTCTGGGCAATGCCATCTCCTGGCTGATCATCTACCTGTGCATGGCCCTGGCCATTTGGTATGGCGTCACCCTAATTCTGGACGAAAGAGATCTGCCCGATCGCGTCTACACGCCCGCCGTTCTGGTCATCGTCTTGTTCGCCGTGATTATGGGTGCTCAGAATCTGGGCTTCGCCTCGCCCCACGTGGAGGCTATCGCCGTGGCCACTGCCGCCGGGCAGACGCTGTTCAACATCATCGACCGGCCGTCACAGGTGGATCCCATGGACGAAAAGGGTGACCGACCTCAGAGCATTGCCGCGCACATCCGCTTCGAGGGCATCCGGTTCCGGTACCCCGCCCGCCCCGACGTGGAGATCCTCAAGGGCCTGACGGTGGACGTACTGCCGGGCCAGACGGTGGCCTTTGTAGGCGCTTCCGGGTGCGGCAAGAGTACGCTCATCCAGCTGGTGCAGCGCTTCTACGATCCCGAGGCGGGCAGTGTCAAACTGGACGGACGGGATCTCCGCACACTGAACGTCGGCTGGCTGCGCTCCCAGATCGGAGTGGTGGGTCAGGAACCGGTTCTCTTCGCCACTACCATTGGCGAGAATATCCGATACGGAAGACCCGCCGCCACCCAGGCGGAAATCGAGAAGGCAGCGCGGGCGGCCAACTGCCACGACTTTATCAGCCGCCTGCCCAAGGGCTATGACACCCAGGTGGGCGAGAAGGGTGCCCAGATCTCCGGCGGACAAAAGCAGCGCATTGCCATCGCCCGGGCGCTGGTGCGGCAGCCGCAGGTGCTCCTCCTGGACGAGGCCACCTCCGCACTGGATCCCACATCCGAGAAGCGCGTGCAGAGCGCCCTGGAGCTGGCCAGCCAGGGACCCACCACTCTGGTGGTGGCCCATCGCCTGTCCACCATCACCAATGCGGACAAGATTGTCTTCCTCAAGGACGGCGTCGTGGCGGAGCAGGGCACCCACGAGGAGCTGATGGAGCGCAGGGGTCTCTACTGCGACCTCGTAAACATCACGCGGCGCAAGGAGGCCACCGAGGCAGAGGGGGACGAGGCCCGGCCCCTGCAAAAGACGCAGAACCTGTCTGATGAGGAGAGCAACTACGATGACGACGAGGAGGAGGATGAGGAGGAGGACGGCCAGCCGGAGCTGCAGACAGGCAGCAGCCGGGACAGTGGATTCAGAGCCAGCACGCGACGCAAGCGTAAGTACCAGAAGTGGAAGCGAGAAGATTGCACTGAAGAGTATTTTGGGGAAGTAATTTCGTAATTTAATAAAATTTAAAAAAAGACGTTACACGAAAAAATATTGTAGGGAACTTTTAGACTTTTTAAAAAACGTTTATTGTTCTTAAAGAATATATATATATATATTTTTGTTGTTGGTTTTATTATAATTAAAATGTATGGCAATTATTTTTTTTTTTAAAAAGTACTTTTCCTATTTCTTGATCTTGTTCTATAGCAAAAAATTACTTTTTAATTACTACTTACTACTTTTATTATATTTTATTAAATATTTTTTTTTTTGTTATTTATACATAATTAATTTCTTCCAAGAATGTAAACTAATTTTCAAGCTTAGTTTCTATTACACAGTGTTACAAAATTTACAAAAGTGAATGAACTTTTGAAGTGACCTAGTAGAGATTGTTTATCTGGTTGAATTTAACACAAAACCATGTTTGAAATTTTTGTAACACCCTCAAAATCTTAAGTTATTCTTAAAAAAAACGTTTTTAGCTACATTTACTTTAAAAAATTCTAACTCGAAAAGTTGTTGACCAATTTGAAAAACTCTTGACGCTTTTTATAGCTTTATGGAGTAGCTTACAGGAAAAAAAAACTTTTTGTTTGTTTCGAATGAGAAATACAAAATTTTTGCTTAGAAATATAAAATTTACACGTTTTTTTTCGTGTTTTTTGACTTTGAAAAATCGTCATAACTTCATCAGTTTTCGTTATTTTTTCATAAAATTTGTCTTGTTTTATTCGTAATTGACTAGACAACAAAAACTATTTGTGCAAACTATTTGAGAAATAGTGGTGATTTGTTAAACAAAATGTCGAAAAAACACGGAAAAAAAGTGAAAACTTCATATTTCGAAGCAAAAATTTTGTATTTCTCATTCGCAACAAACAATAAGTTATTTTTTTCCTGTAAACTACAATTTTAAGCCCCAAGACTTTTTCAAATTGGTCGAAAACTTTTCGAGTAGGAATTTTTCAAAGCGAAAATGCGCTGAAAAACGGTTTTTTGACAATATCTTCCGATTTTAAGGGTGTTAGAAAAATTTTAAACATGGTTTTGTGATATATTCGACCAGAGAAACAATCTCTACTAGGTCACTTCAAAAGTTCAAAATCACAGTAACACTGTGTTATTTACTGTGTACTTAGCAAAGAACATAGCCTTGAAAAAACAGTGGTAAGAGTGCATAAAATTCCATTCGTTTATGGGAATATTTGTGTTCTTAAACTGAATGAATATTTTTTAAATTAAAAGAATGGTGGGAACGATAAAAGAAGTAATTTTATAATCCATAAATCGGTGTAAATATGTCTTAAGTTGTTTTCTCATAATATATAAGTAACTATAACTGGTTTTAACTTTTGTATATTTCGTTTAAAATATTCCAAATCCCAAAATTGAAGTTTATTATATTTTTGAAGTTTACCACCTTTGCTAAGATTACATTAAAAGTATAATTAAAAAGAGGTTTTTAAGCAAATTCTTAGGTTCCTAACAAGAATATAGAGACCTCTTTAATAAATATTATATAACAAACACCTTAGCAATAAAAAAATACATAAGAAACAGTCTTTATAAGCATTATAAACGTAAAGAGGTTAATTTAAAATACCGATTCATAGATTAAATATCAATAAATATTTCCCTTTAGAAACATTCGAAATTAAAATAACCCAATATTGCATAACATTTTCAAAATATCAGAGATATATTACAAAATAAGTAAATAATATAAGAAATATATATATCTATTATCCTAAGGAATATATTTATATTCATTTCAATGATATTTACCATAAGTTAGCTGATTGTTTTAAAATATTCATTATCAGGCCACATTTCCCTTACAGTATTGTTGAACAATCCTTACTAACATCTTAACAATTTCCGTTTCCAGGTCGCTCGCAGCGTCGCAACAAGAAGAAGAAGCAAAAAGAGGTGGTTCCCAAGGTGTCCTTCTCCCAGCTGATGAAACTCAATGCCCCAGAGTGGCGTCTCATGGTGGTGGGCGGCATTGCCTCCGTCATGCACGGCTCTACCTTCCCGCTGTGGGGTCTCTTCTTCGGCGACTTCTTTGGCATTCTCTCCAACGGCGACGACGAGGAGGTGCGCCGCCAGGTGATCAACATTTCCATGATCTTTGTGGGCATTGGTCTGATGGCGGGACTGGGAAACATGCTCCAGACGTACATGTTCACTGCGGCCGGAGTCAAGATGACCACGCGACTCAGGAAGCGGGCGTTCGGAACCATTCTGGGCCAGGACATTGCCTACTTCGATGACGAGAAGAATTCGGTGGGAGCACTGTGCTCCCGCCTGGCCAGCGATTGTTCCAACGTTCAGGGGGTGAGTTTCTTGTAGATCCTTGCATGCTCCTTACGGTTAGCTAACTCTGGAATCCCTCTCTGATTTCTAACAGGCAACTGGAGCCCGTGTGGGCACCATGCTCCAGGCGGTGGCCACTTTGGTGGTGGGCATGGTCGTTGGCTTTGTGTTCTCCTGGCAGCAGACGCTCCTTACGCTCGTCACCCTGCCGCTGGTCTGTCTGTCGGTGTACCTGGAGGGTCGCTTCATCATGAAGAGCGCCCAGAAGGCGAAGGCCGCAGTCGAGGATGCCTCCCAGGTGGCCGTGGAGGCCATTACCCACATCAGGACCGTCAATGGCCTGGGCCTGGAGAGGCAGGTGTTGGATCAGTACATCCAGCAGATCGATCGCGTGAACGCCGCCTGCCGGCGCAAGGTGCGCTTCCGTGGCCTGGTCTTTGCCCTGGGACAGGCTGCTCCCTTCCTGGCCTACGGTATCTCCATGTACTACGGTGGCATTCTGGTGGCGGATGACAAGATGGACTACGAGGACATTATCAAGGTGGCGGAGGCCCTGATCTTTGGCTCCTGGATGCTGGGACAGGCCTTGGCCTATGCCCCCAATGTAAACGATGCCATCCTGTCCGCAGGACGCCTCATGCAGCTCTTCACGGCCACCTCAACGCAGCCCAATCCCCCGCAGAGTCCCTACAACACGGTGGAGGTGAGTTGACACACGATTCCGGTTAAGATATGTTCTTAAATATGTATTACATCTATTTAGAAATCCGAGGGAGACATTGTCTACGAGAACGTGGGCTTTGAGTACCCAACGCGGAAGGGAACTCCCATCCTGGAGGGTCTTAACCTCACCATCAAAAAGTCTACAACGGTGGCCTTGGTGGGCCCGTCTGGCTCTGGCAAGTCCACCTGCGTGCAGCTGCTGCTCCGCTACTACGATCCCGTGTCGGGATCCGTCAACCTCAGCGGAGTGCCCAGCACGGACTTCCCCCTGGACACGCTGCGCTCCAAGCTGGGCCTGGTGTCCCAGGAGCCGGTGCTCTTCGATCGCACCATTGCCGAGAATATTGCCTATGGCAACAACTTCCGGGACGATGTGTCCATGCTGGAGATCATCGAGGCGGCCAAAAAGTCCAACATCCACAATTTTGTGAGTGCCCTGCCCCAGGGATACGAGACGCGGCTGGGCAAGACCTCGCAGCTGTCCGGCGGCCAGAAGCAGCGCATTGCCATTGCGCGAGCGCTGGTCAGGAACCCCAAAATACTCATCCTGGACGAGGCCACCTCGGCGCTGGACCTCGAGAGCGAAAAGGTGGTGCAGCAGGCCCTGGACGAGGCCCGTTCCGGCCGCACCTGCCTGACCATTGCCCATCGCCTGACCACCGTGCGGAACGCGGATCTCATCTGTGTGCTGAAGCGCGGCGTGGTGGTGGAGCATGGCACCCACGACGAGCTCATGGCCCTCAACCGCATCTACGCCAACCTCTACCTGATGCAGCAGGTGGCGGGCTAACCGTGGGGAAAGTGGATGTGGACGAGGTCTCTGGTTGATACAAATTAGGCTTTAATTTAGTATGTACACTAGGCTAGTAGAATGTGTTAAAAAGTATTACAAGCAAATATAACGAATATTGTAGACGAAGCACTAGAGGCGACTGTCTACCAGGGGGCCGGGATTGGCCAGGGCATTGCGTCGCTCCTGGATGGCGAAGGTGAGCTTCCGGAAGGGTCCCAGCGGCAGGCCCAGCGACTTGAGGTCCGCCTCCGTAAGCAGCATCAAGGTGTCCAGGTCAATCTCTTGCTTCTGAAATCTGAAATGAATAAGGAATGTAATCGGGAATCCCTATCTCAAATTTCCCAGGATCACTAACACTGGCAGGTACTCCTCTAAGGCCCAGACGGCCAGGAATCGCTGCAGGGCGCTGCCCGCCGACTCCCTGTCATCGTCATCGTCGTCGTCGCTGTAGATGTCGTGTCCTCCGCCCTCGGAGTCCGTATCGTCGGACAGATTCAGGTACAGACGACCCTTGCCTCCGCCAGTTCGCGGTTTTGGCGGATTGCTGGCCGCATGCCGCATCGTGGACGTGGAGCTGGTGTCCGTGTGCAGTTGCAGCTGGCTCAGGGCGGCGGTCACTGACCGCCTGAAGGCAATGCTGCCCAACATCGTGGGTCTATCGAAGAGTCCCACGGGTCGCTGCAGGGTCATCTCCTCGCTTAATTCCTGGCCCAAGGGACCATCACCCAGAATGTCCGGCTGCGAGAAGGATCGCGCCAAGGCCGAGCTGTAGCCACCGCGATGATCGTTGTGACCCGGCTCGTCGGCCTCCAGGCACTCGAAGACATCGCTTATCTTGCCGCGCTTGCCCACGCGGTCCTCGTTGGAGCTGAAGGTGCCCACGTACATCACCTCTGAGTCCCGCTGCAGGCCCGTCAGCGAGGTGATGGTCCGCTTGCCATCCGGCTCCAACTCTCGCACCTTGAACTCCCCGTCTCCGGCGGACAGCTTTGAGTGCGGGCACGTACTGCTGTGCTGCTTCTGGGCCTGCGGCGGTCGCTTCTGGACCGTGCCCGCTCGACTGGCTATCGTAGAGCCGCCGCTGCTGCTGCTCCCGCTGCCCACCAGATCGCTGAACTTGGTGGGCGCTGGCGGCGGAGGCGGATGATCCCTGGGTGGCTTGTTCAGGTTGCCCTGGCTGGACCAAATCTTCTGCTTGAGCGTGGAGAGCATGTTGCCCGACTTGCTGGCCCCTCCGGGAGGACTGTGGTCAGCGTACTCGGGATCCTGGCGCTGCTGCTGCCGCTTCATGTACTCGCGCACTCGCTTCTCGCAGCTCTTTTCGGCCAGCTCCTTCAGGGCCTTGGACTTTTTCCTGGGAAAACAAGATACGGGAGACTATTTAGAAGTTGTACTAGAAGGTAAAGCTAGTTATATTCTAACTTTTCGTTGGCCTCAAAGTTGGCAGTGGCCACGTCCAGGTACCGCAGTATTTCATCTCTTCCATTGATGGCTGCCAAGTCCTTGGCACTGTGCTTGTCAATGTCCAAGGCGTAGATGTTGACACCGAACTTTACGAGAAAGTCAACGCAGTGAAGATGACCCTTGGCGGAGGCCAGGTGCAAGGCTGTGTTCCCAAACTGATCGCATTTGTCGGGGTCACCGCTTTTAAGAAAATGAAAAAAGGTTTTTTATAAAGGGTGGAAATACTATAGTAATGTTCCTCGAACTCACCCCCTTCCACACAGAAGCCGCAGTGCATCCAGCCGCCCCTCGAAGGCTGCCCACATCACCGGCGTCATGGAGTCACTGTCCTTGGCATTTGTGTCCTTCCTGGTGGCCGCCGCCAGAACATCCAGCAGCCCATCTTTAGCCGCTCTACAGGGGTTATCAGAGGCGTTAATGAGTCGTGTGCATGCCGCGGAGCAGCGATAAGATAGAACCAAATTAATTGCATGTACTCACTTGTGAAACCGATCCGAAGACATTCTCGAGACTCTGCTATCTTTCAATCAGACTGGCGTTGGAAATTCTCGTATTGAACTGGAACTGAAAGGAACTCAAACCCCTGTGAATAGGCCTTGCAGTGTATTTCATATAGCCAGTCAGTCATAGGACACATTCACACACAATAGTATAGTATCTATACATAGAGGGAAGGATACCCCTTGGTTCGCTAAGCTGTCTGAGTTTATATTTTCAATATTGAAGGGATCTTGTCTGTGCAAGGCTCACTGATGGAGTCCTTCGTTTGTGTCACCCAAGTAGAAGATTCAAAAGTTAAGGAGCCACAGCTGAAGCAAGAGATTACTACAATTAAGGAGAAGATAAACCTTCCTATTGGGGGTTCTGTTCCTATTTCAGTTGAGTTTCCTGGCTTCCAAATGGATTTGCCTTCGGGTAACGGCATTCCAGACCAATCGCTGAAGCAAAAGGGTCCGCTGAAGGAGTCACCTCTACAGGGGCTCCTGCAGGAGAGGTCCAGTGTTGAGGAGTGGAAGGAGCACTTGAACTATAATTCCACTGAGGATACTTTTCCAGGTTTCTGGCATAGAAACAAAATGCATACTCACTCTAAAGATAAAACAGGGAAGAAACTGGTAGTCAAGAAGCAACCTCTAAAACACAAGGACCTGTTGCAAAAACCTAAGCTAATGTGCCTCCAGGGAAAGTCCAAGGCCAAGTCACAGGAGTGGCTTAAGGAAATCCTACAAAATAAGGAGGGCGATTCAGAAAACTCAAACTGGGTTAGGACCTCTGACATTAACTTTGGCTTCGAGGCCATGGCAATCGAAAGCAAACAATTTCCTCACACTGAGAATGTCTATGATATGAAGGCCCTCAACGATGAGTGCCAGAATGTGCAAAAGGAGGAACAGGTAACCAGGAATCCCCGGATCCTCGCGTATGACTTTCAAAATCGATTCGAGTGCGAAAATATGGAAGGTTATATTCACGAGGCACGCATCACTCCCTTCAGGAGCTCCAACGATGTAAATGCCAATGAGCTGGCCGGCTACCTGGACAATATGCTCCAAATACCCAGGGAAATGTCGGCCATGGCCAAGACTATGTATACCTAAGCTATACCAAGAAAGCTGCATTTACCGTGTTTTGAAATGAGTAGAAGAGCCTGTATATTTTGTGATTTTAAGGGGTATTAAAATATGTTTTGGTGTTTATTACGATTTTTGATTGACTGACATATTTTATTTTATATTTTTACAGATATATAAAAAACTTTTTAATAGTTATATTTGGTTGATGATATAGTAAACTTATTATTGACTTAAGGCCACATTTTTTAGCTTGTTTAGCGGATCGATATATTTTAACTTGGAAATTAAGTAAATGGGTATTAACTTACAGTATTAGAAATTTATATTAAAATTTAAGGAAAAAAAACCAACGTTTTATAATCTTTGGCAATATTTCCATTAGCTTATCTATTTTAAAACTTGTATTATTTAGATTACTTAAACACTTTTGTTTTTAGCCCCGTTTTCTTTGAGTGGCAAGTGTGTTTTAGTGTTAGACCAATTAAAAAGCGTACAAAGATGAGCCGACGAGTTGGCCGTTAAGCAGATTTCATTTGTTACCCAGCGTTCACACGTTGTGAATTAATAATCCAAAAAGAGGAAAAAAACAAAAATAAAAGTGTCTCTTCGGACGGAGAATCGCACGCGCACACACACGCTTAGCCACATATGCGCACTACAAACGTCAGTACAACCACACACACACATGTCTGGCTGTAGTTGGCTTACATATCGGGCTCAAAAGACCAACTCTCAACTCTCAACTACCAACAACAATAACAACAACTGCCACAAGTTCAGTCAACTATGCGCTGGCTGGTTTTCAATTGCCCAAAATGCCGAAAATCGGGGGGCAGTCGAGCATTTTACCACGGATATACACACGACGGTAGCCTGCACAGTAAATAAACAGCACAAGCAACACACATATTTCGGTGCGGATCGAGTTTCTGCTGTCCCCGTTCATGACTTTTCATTGCTTTTCATATGCACAGGAGGTGGCTTTTCCACACTTGACACTTTTCTTTTTCGACCAACCGAAAGTTTTCTTTTTCCTTCGCGATCGGTAGAATATGCACGTAGCAGAGCACTTACCCGGAAGCACTTTCTACCACTCCGACTGCATGTTGTTGAATGAAATTGTTAACTTGGCTCAAACTTCGGCGCGCTCACCTTACGTACAGTGGGAAATACAAGTATGCTCACGGGTTACGCTTCTCTAAAGTAACACGAGTATTATTTCTATTTTATATTAGATACGATTTATAGACTATACAAATTATTCTTTCAATTATGCTTTTATTTTATCTCCTTAGTGTTGCGCCACTATAGAACGACTTTTAAATTGCATGAACCCCTTAGTCTTTTGAGCAAATTATAACGATTTAAACATAATACCTTCAAACGTAGATAGCCTTCATAAACTAAAAACACTAATACTAAAACTAATACTAATTCTTCGTATTCCTTTTCTATATTTTATTCTTTCGCGCCTACTAACACCTAAGACGAACAAGCACGTGCTTAGTGTCATACGGGTCACTTTAATGTACTGATCATAGTGCATAAACCCCAGATTAAAAAAAAATTCTAAGAGCTAAATGCTTTATTAATTTAAGAAATTGTTTCCGTCATTATTTTTATGTAAAGATTAACGGAGTTGCGATTAAGATTTATAAGCTATTTTTATTCATTCATACTCGTATCTAGTCAAACAGCATAAACTATTTTGCAGTGTTATTTTCTGACATAAAGCTATTATTTTTTATTCTGACAAAACATAAATGAATTTGTAAATCCGTTAACTTTCTTTGCCCACTTTGGCTCTCTATCACACTGGGTACCATCGATAGGGCATTACCATTTGCAAATAATAAACTTTTGCTCACTTAGCGGTGCAGCTAACCCAGCCCTGGTTCCGATATTTTTGAAAAAGTTAATTCTATAGCTATCAATCAATCGATCGCCCGGGAAAAGTTCTACCGATCGAAAAACAAGACAAATCCAAAAACGACTCTGGCCAATATAAAGTAATATATAATATTATATATTTTAATGCTATTTTATATTTCGATTTATAAATAGATTTGGTTTTATTTGTTGAAATTGAAGAGTGCTTATAATGGTGTCACCAGAAACAGTTTTAAATAAGCACATATATAGAATATAAAAATAAATCCTTGATGTTATAAATAAGCTATAAAGTTTCAAATATGATAGTCTTGCTTGAAGTTGAAGTTGGGGGTTGTTTGGGCTGCAGTTGTTTTTACAGGAACCGTTAATACAGATTCAGTTCGCAATTCCGATATTTGGGCATAAAAACAATCGTGCTATAATATCATCGTCAAAAGAATATCGATATATTGGTGTCTTGATATATTATCAACACCCCAAGTTCCGATTAAAGTCTATCGATACTTTTTAACAAGTGAAAAACGGACGAAAAAATATTTAATACAGTCGGTTAAAATTTAATGTTAAACTGCTAATGAAATGTGGTGAAGTGAAGATGTGAAGAGCGCCGACCACGACGAGCACAACGAGCGCGATTCGTGGTGGTGGTGATTGCTGCAGCAGTTGCAGCTGCACATTGTATATGTATACGCGTGAGGGCCACAGCCACACGTATACACAGACACCCAGATGAGTGTGCGTTTGCGTAGGAGGCATCAAAATAACAACAGCAGAAGCAGCAGTAGCAGTAGCAATCGCAGTAGCATTAGCAACAAAGAGTCACTGGAGCAGTGGAACTGGGGTCGGGAATCGCAGTGCCAACGTCGTCCAGTAAATAGGGCCAGCAGGAGGCACTACCACGCCAACAACAACAAGGGACACCAACAATCACACTCGCAAGTGTCATCCAGAAGTTAGCACACGAAACTGGCAGCCAACGCGAGCTCCTGCTAGGGCAGCCCGGGGTAGGAGCAGCCTGGGGTACAGGAGCCAGGAGCGCCCCGCTCGCACTATGGGCAATTGCCTGAAATGCTTCCAGTCTGCCGCCGAACAATCGTTGCCAACGAACGCCTCGTCCCCCAATTCCAATTCCAACTCCAACGCCTGCCCGGCGGCCACCAGCTTGGCCAACTGCTACGATTCGGTGGGCACGAATCCCAATGCCAACGAGCGCTGCGCCCTCTACAACGATAGGCCGCGCGGTAAGTGTACGATCCATATGGATGGAAAGCCAATTGCAGTAACCACCTCGTTCTAAGGTCGCCTCCCATTCCTCCCTTCAGAAACCGATGAGCTGCTCTCCAGCCGAACTCCACTCAAGCCAGCAAAAGCAAACAATTGTGATACTAAGCGTAATAGTTTTAAGTCTTTAGGTTTGCTTAATGGCACTGCGCCCACCATGAGCGATATCATAACAACTGGTGAGTCAGCAACCCTCTTTCACGGCGCACACTGATAAAGTACCACTCACACTTTTCCTCCTCCTTCCCAAACACAACCACAAACACACACAGCTGTCAAGGAGTCCATGGAGGTGTCGCACCAGAGCCTGAACCAACTATACGACGTGTACAAAGATCCGGACGACGAGGACATGATACTCACGGACGGCATCGAGCGCCTGTGCAATGACCTCAACTATCAGCCCGATGAGTTCGCCATACTCGTCCTGGCCTGGTGCCTGGACGCGTCGCAGATGTGCCGATTCACCAAGACAGAGTTTATCGAGGGGCTGCTAAAGATGCGGGCAGACACAATAGAGAGCATCCGGCTGCGGCTGGAGCAGACAATTGAGATGCTTAAGGCGGACGCCGAGATGTTCAAGCAACTCTACCGCTTCACCTTTCGGTGAGAAATTGCTATTGCCAAGGGAATCCGTCCAATCCCTAATGTCAATATATTTCAGCTTTGGCCTGGAGCCCGACCAGCGCGTCCTCTCACTGGAGATGGCCATTGACCTGTGGAAACTAGTGTTCACTGTACAAACACCTGATCTCTTCTCCAACTGGATACACTTCCTCGAAAAGCACCCGAATATTCGCCGCATACCGAAGGATACATGGAACATGTACCTCAACTTTACGGAACAATGTGATATACAAAATTATGACGACACCGAAGCGTGGCCCAGTCTGTTCGACGACTTTGTCGACTACGAGAAGAACCGAGCGCTGGAGTCGGCGGGCATCCATGACGATGACAACAACAACGACGATCCCCTGCAGAGCCGCTGCAAGGCCGAGGATCCGCATCGGGTCTCGTAGTAGCAGCAGCACTCTCTTCCACACTCTTCAGGGCCACAAGCAACGTTCAACTCGCCAATATAGAAATAGCACATGTACATTTTCACTCTCCCTTGATTACTAGCTCTCTTTGCTGCTGCTTAAGTTCTCGCTAAAAAGAAAACGGGCAGGAACAGAAAAACCAGTATAGCCACTGAAAACGAACGATGCGGTGCTGGCGCTGCTTGAGGACCTCCTCCTCCAACTGCCATCAGTTATTATGAGAAACATTTTGGCCGGAGCAACGGACGCATTTGTTTATGTAATTAAAGACTTATCGAGACAAGAATTTCGTAAAAGCTCAATCAACGGAAGAAAGCAAACGCATGTGTATATACATATAACTAAATGACTTTGCAGGCGGAGCAAAAGGCAGACCGTATATAATAATATTTAGCGACTAATTGATGTATTATTTTAACAACAAACAAGATTGCAACATTTTATGGCACTTACCTATATTTAAATGCATACAATTACATACTTAACTGTAAGTAGTGGATGTGAATTAAATAAAAGCAACTAAAAGAGGAAATCAAGCAGAGTTATAATGGTTTTTTAATTGTAGAAAATCACCATTTAGTGTTCGAATCTAGCGCCAAGAGTGGTGCCATCGATTGTTGTTCGGACCGATAACAGCGGCCTTGCAATCGCTGGAGCTGGGAAAACATCACACGCACACCGATACCATCTATCGATATAACCGTGAGTGGTCGATCCAGCTCTAAAAGTTGCTATTTTGCAGATAAAAATTTACAAAATCATTGCAAGAGGATTCGAAATCGTCGCCCATGAGTAAGCTGTAAGGGGAATCCCAGTGCTCTCGTAACCGAACCCCGCAAGGCGGACATGCAAGAAGCTGCCAGGACATCATCCCACCAGCAGTGATTCACGGCGTTGACATTGAAAAACAAATGCAATGCCAGCGCTCTGGGCGTGAGCAGACGGAAGGGGAGCAGGAAGGAGCAAGGATACAGCCACTGGGTCGATCGAAGCAGCCCCAGCCCCAGCCCCACTGACGGTCCAACCGAAGCACCGGCCGCCAAGATGCCCTGCGAGAGCTGCGGTGTCGAGTTCACCGTCTTTCGTCGCAAGCGCGCTTGCTTCGACTGCAAGTGAGTAATAATGGCATTCGGCGATGTCGGGGATTCCGGGGAGTGCCATTCGATATGCCTGCCTCTCTTGCCTCCTTTCCCGCAGACGCTATTATTGTGCCAACTGCATCGTGGCCAGGCGCTGCCAGCGATGCTCCATTTTTGCCCAGCGCCCGCTGCTCAGGACGGATCTGCTGAAGCTCAAGCCCAAGGATCTGATATTCTATTTGCAGTCTAAGCATATCTCCACTGAGGGCTGTCTAGGTGAGTCATGCCGCCAGTCTTCAATTTCATGGTTCTCTGATTACCCAGACGTTTAATTGCAGAGAAAGAGGAGCTGGTCGGCCTGGTGCTGGCTCATGTGGCCCAGATGGACACCGGACGCGGCTCCAATGCCTCGGCGAATAGCCCCGGCCGCGGGCAGGCCAACCCCATAGACAACCTCAAGCAGTCGTGCCAAAACTTCTTCACCAACCTGACCGACAACCTGAGCGACTCGTTCGCCGCGTTCGATTCCAAGGCTAGCACCAAGCCGCCGGAGAGCAGGCAGCCCGCGGAGGCGCCTTCACATATCTTCGAGCAGCCGCGGGTGTCCACGCGCGAGATTCCCACATACGCCAGCTCCGTAAACGGGGAGCAGCGCAGTGGCTCGGTCCACGTCCAGCCAGCGGCCACTGTTAATGGGGGCAGCCAGAGCAGCAGCAGTCCCTCAACTTCCACGCCAGCATCAAGTAATCTCGATGCCAACGGCTCGCCAAGCAGCCCCAACAACAGCAACGGCCAGGCCCGCGGGTCCCAAGGGTCTACTCAGGGCCCTGTGCCCAATGACGACATCCGTGATAGCAAGTCCGACGACTGCGAGTGTTCGGACGACGAGATTATGGCCACGTTCAGCGAGCGCGTGTCGCTGTCGCTCCGAACCGACACCAGTCGTCGGGGAAATGTCCCACCAGTGCCGAACCCTGACGCTGCCCTGGAGGCGGCCATGGATGTCCCTGGGGGCTCAGAAACCGCCAATAACGCGAGTCCGGGATGCTCCAAGCCGGGCTCGAGCAGTTCCAAGGCGGATGCGTCGTCGCAGTCAAGTTTCGAAGAGCTGGGCGCCATCGGCGGCATCTCCGACGAGAGTAAGGCCACCACGGACACCAACAGCAGCCACTTGGACCAGTGGCAGGTGCTGGAAGTCAACAGGATCGAGGCTGTGGAGGAAACGCCGACAACGAGTGCCGCCGAAGAGATTCTGGAGGTTACTCTCCGCAGCAGCAGACCGGCACCCGGGGAAGACGACAGTCAGGAAGGGTGCGAGAGCACTCACACCCTAAACATAGAGCAGCGTCCGGCCAACCCGACTCCAGCGTCCCATCCCGCCGTGCCGCAGCGCACGAAGAAGGTTACCCGTCGCCGTTCCGATGGCTACTTGAATCGCCGCCACCACTCCAGTGATGAGGAGTCGCCGGTGGCGCCTGGACCTGGCCTAAGCCTGGGACTGTCCACGCTGAGCGAGCAGCCCGAACAAAGCCTCCATGCGCACTCCCATCGCCACAGTTGCCAGCGCTGCGGTAAGAACAAGACAAACATCCGTCGGCATGTGGAGAAAATGCGTCGCCACCTGGAGAACTCGCAGATGTCCGAGGAGGACATCAAGCGCGAGCTTCAGGAGTTTCTTACGTACCTGGAGCAACGCACCAAGTCGGTAGAAGCCTCTGAATCTGGCAGCCATGCCGTTTCGCCTCTGAGCGTGGACGCGATCAGTGTGGCTGCCGGCGGGAGGTCGCCAGAAATCATGCCCATAACGCCGACCATTGAGTTCTCGCCAACTCAGGAGGATGACATTCGCTGGGACGACGAAGGTATCCATGTGTATGCGGCGCCCTCAGACTATGAGCCCGCCGCCTGCATTGATTCGCGCTTCGTAAACTTGGAAGACTTTGAGGATTTGTAAGTTCGGCCTGGCTCCTTTTCTTTTTTAGCAAAATCGAACATAAAATGTTTCTCTTGATTTACAGAAAAGACTTGGAGGCATTGACAGTGAAACAGTTGAAGGAGGTGCTGATGCTGCACCGCGTCGACTACAAGGGCTGTTGCGAAAAGCAGGAACTGCTTGACCGCGTCAGCAGGCTGTGGAAAACCATGCGGGAGGCTCCAGGTGAGCGTTTGCTTGTATTCTGATTTAATATGTATTTAATGCTTCCCTACTCTCCCGTTCAGCTGTGGAGAAACTGGCCACGGATGAGCTGTGCAAGATCTGTATGGACGCGCCCATAGAGTGCGTGTTCCTCGAGTGCGGCCACATGGCCACCTGTACGAGCTGTGGCAAGGTGCTCAACGAGTGTCCGATCTGTCGACAATATATCGTACGCGTCGTACGATTCTTTAGGGCGTAAATTAATGCGGACAATGGTGTACAGGTGATCCCCAGATGCGAGGGACAACGTTATAGTTTCCTTAATCGACGCGCGTGCAACTATAATAATGATATGTAATCATAATTTGTATGTTTTGGTTCTACAAAGTATGTAGTATGTTGCCAGTATATACGCAGATACCGCTTTTAAAGTGTATTTATCTATTTCCAAAATGTGAAATACTTTGCTATTTATTTTGTTTGTTCTTGTTGTTTATGTAACAGAAACGAGAGATTATCTCTAGATAAGCTAACATTCCTATAAGCCGCTAAAAGAAGATTTAAATCTGTTATCAACAGTTGTGAAAAAGAAAAACTCCTCTAGATGCGAGCATTTAAACAATAAATATTTTCAAATATCCAGACTCCTTTAAAGGTCCACGGGGAATTGGGGATTTTCCCCATAAATAACAGAGCTGATTGAGGTGCGCTGTGTAGGTTCATAAAAGTATTATAAAAAGTGACTGTTGCGATCACGTGGTATTTTGCAATTGGTTCTTATTGTTTATTGATTGTCTGTCTTTTTTTTTTGGGTTTTTGTAATAGTTTGAAAGGTTTTTTTTAAGGTTGTTATTGGCCTTGTTTGTTTTTCGTGAATTTCCGTTCCCCAATATTATATTATAAACAAAATCGAAGCCAAGCCAAACCGGGTCCGAGGTCTTCATCAGAATGACATCATTATAGTCTTGTTTATCAGGTTTTTAGTATTAGAACTTTAGGTAAGGACTTCTCAGCATACAACATAGTTATTTAACAAACAAAAGGTGACCCATGCAAAGCTGAAATGATTACTTTTGTGCAATATCTTTCCATTGAACAATTGATTATGCTAACCAATAATATCGACTTGGCGGAGAAATCTCTCCATCCAGGAATAAAGATAGAATAATTCCTCTTCGGAGAAATTTCACAATATAACTTTTAAGACTTTAAAGCCAATAAGAACCATAGAGATGTTAATGTTTGCAAATACTAATTACCTAACATATAAATAATTAAATTGAGAGTATTGTTCTTCATGGACTCATCCCTGCAGAGAACCATAGAGACTTTTATACTACAATTTTAACTTTAGCTTGTGCTTGGAAAATTCCTGGCTCTCTTAGGCATGCATCAATTGATTTGATAACCAGAGCTTTAAAAGTTCTTAATAATTCGCAGAATCCATTCAAAATTTCGGACCCATTCCATTCATTAATTCCCCAACTCAAACTCAAATCTCTTTTTAAATACAACAGTCTTTAATCAGGTTAAACAGTAATCTAGAAGTAGTGACAAGAGCTGGGGAACAGCACACAATGACTAGAGACGGGAAAGAGAGAGACGAGAGGCAAACTGGAGCCTCATCAGATGCCAGTTCAAATTCTGTGCATGCGCAGATCCAGCGGCGACTCCACGTCCATCTTCACATAGAAGTCGTCCTCACTCTGGAGGTAGCTGTGCTGCCGTTCGCTCAGCCAGTAGCTGGGCGAGTACTCCGCATCCGGCTTGGGCTTCAGCGAGTAGTCGCTGGGCTCGTTGTTGGCGTCGTCATAGTAGCGGGCGGAGGCGGAGGAGCAGGTGGACTCTACGCTGCCGGCGGCGGCAGGCAGGCACATGAAGGCGGAGTCACTGCTGGCTTCAAGGAGGCGGGGAACGGCGTGCGTGGGCAGCGTGAGGGGCTGACTGGCGATCAGGTGGATGCTGTGCTTGAAGGTCTTTACGTGCTTCCGCAGCGACGAGGGATCCGTGTAACGCTTCTGGCAGCCGGCAACCTTGCACATGTACGGCTTCTCCATGGAGTGAGTGCGGGTGTGCTTGAAGCGATCCGAGGAGTTGGAATACGCCTTCTGACAGCCCTCGAAGCTGCACTTGTAGGGCTTCTCGCCGGAGTGCGACCGGATGTGGATCTTGAGGTTCTCCGCCCGCGAGAAGGACTTCTCGCACAAGTGGCAGCGGTGTGGCTTCTCCTTGGTGTGGGTGCGGGTGTGGACGAGCATCTTGTAGCGGGCATTAAAGCCCCGCTCGCTGCGCTGACATCCCCGCCAGCGGCAGTAATAGAGGCCATCGCTGATGGAGGCTATGGCGTGTCGCTGGGTGACGTGTTGGGCAAGGGCCTCCAGTGTGTCAAAGACTCTGTAAAGATCAAAGAGGAGAATCGTAAGTAAAGCTGTAGTAACGGTGTGTTCGGCTTAAATATTTTAATGTTTCTACCAAATTATTGTTTATATCGGCTATAAAATCGATTTTTGGCCTCATTACTTTGATATATACAAAGGCTTTATCACAAAGTTCAGTCCACAAGTTCAACCGTTTCCAGACGGCGGCTGCTGGATTTTTCTGCGGAATCTGGTAATCAACTGCCTGGTAACTGAGTACTATATAAATATATGAAGAACTGATCGCAATTATCTCACTTCAAAGATTAATAAAGACAGGCTTTAGGGGAAAATATGCTGGTAAGTTCCGGGAAGAGTTTTTAATGGAAATTAGTTCGTTTTCAATAATATGTATAAGTTTGATAAGATCTGTCTTTAGTTATAAAGAATTAATATTCCTAAGAATTCAAGGGAAACCCCTTTGTAAAATATTTCTCTTGATGATTATATTTTTCCTGGATCTCCTAGCTGCAATATATTCTTCCCTGTAAACTAAATCCCCATTAAGTCTCCGATTCTTACCTATCACACTCGATCCAGTTGCACACGAAATCGTGGCTGGTGCCACATTCGCTGCTGCTGCTGCAGGACTTGCTGTCGTCGTGGAACTCCACGGGGCTGCTGGGGCACATCTCGTCCTGCTGGCCGTGGGCCTTCATGATGACGGACTCCGTACGATGGTTGTGGTGGTGACGGTGGGCGGCGGGAGAGAGGTGGGCTTGGCCTGAGCCGTATCCGGTGACTGGACGCGGCGGCGTAATGGGCGGAGTTGGGAACCTGATATGCTGCATCTGCTGGTGCTGGTGCTGATCCGCCAGCCAAGTGCACGTGTCCGGTGAGTACGGAGCTATGTACGGCGGGGTGTTGAACGGCGTGTAATAGCCGGCGGGCGGCTCGTATATCGGGCCTCTGTTGAAGATTGACTTTTGTACTACGATATCCATGGTGGGAGCAGGTTTTCATAAGAAGATTGGGAGACTGGTGCTCTCGCTAAGGCGCTCTGCGATCGAATGAGCCGCCCGCCTGCTGGCGTTCGGGTAATATGCGAAACCCGGCCGCTGATAAGGGCAACCAGACGAACCTGGTAGTAGCCTCTTATCAGCCCCGAAGGCTGCAGACGGGCCAGGGGAGCACGGTGCTGGTCGGAATCAAAACACTAGAGAGCCAAGCCGAGCCAAACCGAGCCGAGTCGAGCAGAGCGGAGCGGAGCAGGTGCGTGCGAGTGAACGCGGTGGAAAAAATCCAGACAGGGGCAAATGTGGATCTGGGGCAAAGCACACACTACGTGAGTGTAACTCCGTGCTGGGTGGGGGAGGGCCGGGGGCGGGAGGAGCCGGGTGGCGGTCTGGGTGCGCTTATCAACGCACAAGTGGAAAACCAGCAAGCCAGCCAGCCAATCCTGCATGTGTGCGCCCGATGATCGCTCTTTGGGGGGCAAGCGTTATCGCCGCAGTGCCGTCTGACTGACTTGCACTTCGTACCAACAAGCGAATTCCCCGCCAGCACAGCCCCACCTCCGAACAGGGCCGCCCACCCTATTCCCCCAGTCCCTGCCTTGACTCTGGCAAAGGTACGTCAACTTCGCCACCAGCTGTGCACTCGGAAAAAGGCAATGGGTATTTTTGAGGCGACAACATTGTGTGCTCTCGGAAGTGGGGGTGAAGTCCAGAAAATCTAGAAAAGTCACTCTGCGCTCTTAGTTTCTATAGATTCTAGAATCTAGAATAAACAACCCTCAGCAAGATCCCAAAGCCGCATTATCAATGGTCATTGGAACTTGGTACTTTAATTATAAATATGATTCAGAAAATCTGGGAAATGAGCAAATTATAAAAAACAATAATAAGCTTACAAGTATGAAGTAATTCCTTTCATTAATAAATAAAATATTACCAATTATTTATGAAAAGTTGAGATGAAAAATAAAGTAAGCTAAAAAAGAAGCTAACTTCCGGAGGAAGCAGTTTGTATGTATGTAGATTTCTGATTTTTCGATCATGTTAATAACAATAACCCTAGTTAATTCCTTTTATTAAATTGGTAAAATATAATTACCAATTAAATTGGCAAAATTGAGATGAAAAATAAAGTAAACAGGAAAGAAAACCTACTTCCGGAAACAGAAAATTGAATTACCAATTAAATGGAAAAAATTGAGACGAAAAATAAAGTAAGCCAACTTCCGGAAGCAGAAGTTTGAATATATGTAATTTTTCATTACTTATATGATGTAACCCCTTAAAAATTGTTGAAAGATGTGTAAAATGATAAATCGACTTGATTTATTAGAAATATATATGATTTAAAGGGTCGGATGACTCCTTCCTCCTTCACTGTATACTTCTGACTAAAATTAAAATACCATGCAAGGGTATAAAAATGAAAGATTTGAATTTATAACCTCTAAAAATATCAACCAATCAGATTTTAATAAAATTAAATTTGATGTTTCAATTTCAATGAAGATATTATCGTTGCTCTCAGTTGAAAAAGGGTCTTCAATAATCATACAAAAAAATATTAAAATTGTAGTGCTAGAACCACCTACAGGTGTCCACAGAACACCATTAAGGCATGTCTTCGACGCACAGAACTGCGTTTTTTGATATATCTAAACATACGTTTGTACATATGTATATACCATATAATTTATATATTTATACAACCCCTAGTAGGAGAATTTCATTCTTGGGTTTGGCCAGCGCTTTCACCTCAGTGTGTGGGTGCTGCTCCTGCGTCTGGAGCGCTGAGATAACACGGTTATCTCCAGTCAACAGACGACGACGACGACGCCACATGCCGCTGCCGCTGTTCCATATCTTGTGCCGAAAGTTCTGCGCCATGACGTGAATGGCGCGGCGACGGGAAGCGGGAGTTCTGTGCTCCGCCAGCTCTGCTGGGTGCTACGGCAGTGGCTATCAGCGCTATCAGGCGGCGCTGTCTGGGCCCGTGATTCACACACTGGCGGAGCAACCTTCGCTCCACCTTCGTGTGTGTAGCCCACCCCCGGATCGGACGTAATCCGGCCACCCTGCACGGGCCACCGAGTGGGGTCTGGCGGGGGCTTACGTAAAGACAACATGACATCAGGGACATTGATAAGCCCTTGCCCTCTATCAGCGCTGTAACAGGTGGACTCATTGCCATTACCAGTGATCCGTACTGAGTACTCAGTCCCCAGTCCCACTTCCAATTCCCAGACCCCTCCATTCCGATTCCCCCCTCAGCGGAACGGAACAGATTTGGAATCATGATTTATAAATAGATAGGGAATCAGACCACAGAGCGCGCCATCATAAGCCGACGGAGCGAAGTACAGTCGCGCGTGGCGAGGTCAGTTCAGCGGAATCTTCCAGAGTGTGGCCTTGGACGCAGATGAAGACAGCCGATGCCGATGGCACCGGCGCTGATGAAGGACCCCGGCCTAACCTAATTATTATGTTTGCCAAGCGCTTGCCGCTCGTTAATTCACCGAAATTGAACGGGAGGAAAAAAATCCGGATTTTCTGGCACTGCCAGTGTGAACTTTGAATGGCGCGCGAGCGTGCGCATCGATAAGGCCGGATTGTCTCTCTCCCAGCCACCCCAGATCCCCCTCAGATCCAGCGCCCAGACTCCGTGTTCTCCCCCCCTCGGACATTCCCAGAGTCCAGCGGCAGAAGCTCTCCGGAGTGCGAACTGATAAGGTTTTCATAGTAAGAGGAACTGCAAACACATATTGGCGAATATTCCTGTTGGGGATCAGAGGAGGAGGAGCGTGTGCACTTATTAATTTTCCGTGGTCCGAATCTCGGCGTAAATAAAAACAAATCCGAAGCACCCAACTGGGCGACAGACATTCGAGGGATCCGGATCGAACCGGATGGCAGGCAGCCGGGCGGGATGATGTTTCAATATTTCTATCAAATTAACAACACTCGACCGATAACCGGCGGGGTCTGGATGGCTGGCAAAGGTGGCCCGGTCTGGTGGTGGCCGATGGTGATAAGCCCGGCTGGAGCGGATTGCCTCTGGCCTGGGATCTCTCAACCACGCCGTGGGCGTGCGCTCGCTTCGGGTTGATTTTTTATCACCAGAATGCAGAGATGCAGCGCTGCGATGGAGCGACGGAGAAGGGTCCAGTCCAAGTCCAGCCAGTGTTATCGGGGTGCGGTGGAACCCACTGGGAGCTGATACGGGAGCTGACTGACTCTGACTATGCTCGCCGCGGAAGGCTAATTGCTTTGTTGCCGCCAAGCGACAGACATCCAAAGTCCATCATGCCCAGAGCCCCCGGCCCGCCAGTCATCACTCCCTGGGACATGGACACTCGAGCACGGTCACACCGGGCATGCATCTGCGGCATGGAGCTGCACCATCTATTGATGGTTTATTACAGTGGGCTCCTCGATTTTCGGGCGACTCGGAACTATTATTTATACGCCGCTTATCGCCAGACAGAGTCTGATATGGCCAAAAGAGGAAAAAAAACATTCCAGACATTCGTGGGAGCCCACACACAACAGTCCCCGGAGCCCAGACCTTCCGGCAGGGGCTCTATTTATACACCCGTTCAATGGGTGTTGCTATTTAGGAGCATATCGCTCCTATTGCTTCAGTTACCACCACTGCCGGCCCGCTGATACGCCTCTGACAATATCTCGTCTAGACTGGGCATTATGAGGCGCACAGCACAATTTGTTTGTTTTTTGTTTCGTTTCCTAATTTGTGGATTTTTGTTGTTCTTTCTGGTTACTTTTAGCGGAAAAGTTTTCAATGGTAGGTGTATTGAAGTGTATTAAAGTTCCCTGGCGGCTAAGTAGAAGCCGCTGGGGGCTTTTTTCAATGATATACGACTGACATTCTTGGCGGGGGTAATTCAGACTTCAGGCTAATCGCGCGACTTAAGAATGCCAATAGATCCACGAGATCGCAGGGTATTCTAGCTTTACAGAGTACTTTTGAGTAAAAATATTTGTTCTCGATATCAGAACGGATAAAGGAGAGCGAACCAAAAATTGGATATCACAATCATTGGGTTTTTGTGGCAGTCACGCAGGAAGTGACTTTATATTTCTTTTGGATGAATGATACACAATGTGTGTGTGATGTGGCTTTTAAACATAAGCATAAGATAGCTTTTAAGAATTCAATTCTGATATAATTGTACTCCAAATTGATTGTAAGCAGTTTTACCCATTAGAATTGTATTTAAACAAAATTTTGTATCAAGATTCCAGAATTTCAAAAAGATTTTTGATAAAAATAAAGATAAAGGTTTAAGATAAAAAAAAAAACAAGAAAGGAAGCTAACTTCCCTTACAGTAATTAGAAGAAGGAGAAGAGAAATGTTTTGACTTTATCGCTTTCTCGGGTACTGTCATAAAATAAATGTTGCCAGTGCAGAATGTTGCTGGCTAAAAATGTTGCAAGCAACAAAGCCAAACAGATATATACTCCTATGGCAGCTATACTGGTCCGATTTAGATATAATTAAAACCGAAACTCTAAAATAATACCAAATGGTCAGATCTAAAATTGTATGCAAATATCTTAAAAATTGTCCAAGTTATAATTTTTTCAGATAGCTTAAAAACTGAGGGACTAGTTTGCGTAGAAACGGACGGACAGACGGACAGACGGACATGGCTAGATCGACTCGCCTGTTGATGCTGATCAAGAATATATATACTTTATAGGGTTGGAAATGGCTCCTTCACTGCGTTGCAAACTTCTGACTAAAATTATAA